>JAGVSQ010012315.1:0-11711 GCA_022683975.1 Rhyacophila evoluta
AAGACGTTTTGACAGATTATATTTCATACAAATTGTTTGTCAGACATTTGTTCAACCCAATGGGAATCTAGTCCTGCCTTTTTGGATTTTTTAAATCCGACAGATGGGAAATCGAACTCGTATTCCTTGGATTGCTAGGCGCATACGCTAGCCTCTACGCTATCGTGGAGACATAAGTAACTTTTATTTGTATGGTATAGTTATTGAAATTATGCAAACATCATCGCCCATTTATACAAGCGATTTTTTATATTTTTTTTATAAAACGGTGCCCATCAAATTATCTGGATATTAACATGGCACGGCCCTGGATTTATGTACTTATTATACAATATAGACTCCTAACAGGCTCCTAGACTTCTAATAATAATTTATGTTGTTAAGTAATCTAAAAAAAAAACTGTTTACATTGATTGGTTTGGAAAAGTAGTAAGAATGTTTGAATGGCAACGTATTATATAATAAATATATTTAAGATATAAATAAAATTTAATTTGTTATATTCGCGACTCGTTAAAATGCCAAGTAAAATAGGTTCTTAAGTAGAAAGCAAAGAAAAATATTTTAGTAAATATCACATTGCTTTTAATCGAATAAATAACGTGCCCACAGAAAATCATTATTGAGGCACGTCAATGAAAAATAAATAGTTTCCGAGCAATCAATTATATGATTAATTGAAAAAAATATATTGAAATAACGAAACAAATGTTATTGTTACAGTTTATATGTTTTAATACCGGTCGTGTGTTTTTTGCTTACACGTAAGTTTAATATAATGAAACACGATTTTTTTTACATTGAAAAACACGAACGTATTTTTATTATAATACATTATTTTTCTACGTACACAGTATATAGTAGGGCAACACGCGTGTCTACGAATAACGATATTTTAAATCTAAAAACCAAACATGCAAGTACAGTATAATGCTGATTATCTCGAGCCTAAAAAGATTAACTCTCACTGCCCGATGATGGATATTTAGTGACTAGTACATTAGTGCTAATATTTATTTTATTTTCCAAATATGCCGATTGCAATGTCTTCATACTCTATGTACTCCTTAACCCATATGATTTCAATGATGTTATTTTAAAATTAAAATATTGATTAATATTAACAGAAATAATTATTTCACATTAAATCAAAAGCCACCATATACGTGTGCATATTAAAATGATATTAACATACAAAGCGACATAAAGAACATATCAATAATGTAAGCAATTTCTGTAAATATAATCATTGTTTTCTTAGATGTTAAAAACATTACAAATCATAGATTTAAAGCGTTCAAATCACGAATATAACAAAAAGCATTAACATGATATTGAACAAATAACATATGTAGGTAGGTGAAATCAATATTGTAAAAGTAACAGCAAATAATAAAAAAAAATGTAAAATAATATAAAAATAAACGAGAGTCTACCAAGAAATTGAGACGGATTCTATTCTAAAAATATACAAAATAGCATTTGTATAAACTCACTCTCGCTCACTGCCCACATATAATGTAGCCTGAAGATGCCGAAAGGCGAAGCCCGGGTCACTAACAGTGATCTCACAAATGGAAGTTTACCAGTTTTAAATAATTTAGAATTTAGAGACAATTTCGTTAAACATCACGTTGTTTTCCGTATTGGCATGGCTACTGGCAGGTTCGTTCTGCATTTTAGGATTAAAAATGAGCTGATATTCTCGATTTCTCAGGTATTTGTCAGCGATCAGTGTATGTGACGGTATCGTTTGAATGATTTGAATACATCTTGGAGGGGGAGAGAGGACGTATTCAAAGCGGTTAGATACAGTAAACATCAGTCAGTAAAGGATATCTGCCTGGATTATTTCTCTTTTATATCTGCTTTTATTACCGTTATTTTATGTTATTTGACATTTAATATACAGTTAAAAGGTATTTATAGCTAGCTAATTACAATAGTTGATCCACTAAATTTTGCATAATTTGAATTTAAAACGTATATTCTTTGCAGGATTTAGACTTGGGAGCCAGCACCGTAGCTATTAGAACAATAAGGCGAAAGTTTAAAATGATCCAATACTTAATAGTTATTTTTAAAATTTAAAATTTAATTTTATGATCGTTCATGCATACTTACGCAAGTTTGCATGATCGTGTATAGTCCGCTTTAGAGGCGGTATACGATCTCCATATGGATGGAAAGAGACTAAGAAGCTATAAAAGAATACATGTTATTTTCATTATGCAAATCGATTAGTCTAGTGCGATGCTTATTAAAAAGTGATTATAAATGAAATCACTAGTCGAACCATCGATGATAATATGAATTTAAATATTAGAGATGAACCGATCATAGACCAATCCGGTAGTAAACATTCTTTAGAGTCATGGTATAAAGATTTTTTTTTCCTTGACTGCACATTCTCAAATACACCGATAAAATAAAATGCTTAATAAATGTATAAAAAAAGGTTGAATGATTTTTTTAAGTATTGGTTATTCGTGCCTCCAAAACTGAATGAGGGGTTTTGATATTGTAATCTTAACATGCGTGCATTAAAGGCTTCGATAAGCAGAGTAGAGATTAAGTTTCGATTTTAGATCTCATATTTCCGTACCATGCCCCAAAATGCATCGTGCTTTAAATAGTCTAATCAACAAGCAGTGATCTGTAATATTTTAATTAAAACTATAAACAATTATATACTGCACAATAGCAGATAAATTCAAACTTTTTCTTTATTCAAATGAATCTATTTCAACACTTGGTTGTACATATTCTGCATACTTTCTTACACCATGTTCGCTCTAAAAGTAAAGCATATGGATCTACACGATGTGAATGCTTTGACAGATTATTTTTCATGAGAACTCTTTGTCAGATAATTTCTCAACCTAATGGGCATCCAGTTCTGCATTTTTGGATTGTAAAAAAACCGACAGATGTAGGAATAGAATCCACATTATCCGGGTTACTAGGCGTGCACGGTAACCTGTACGCTACCAGGGAGACATGTGTGTAAATATACAATATTATTTTAGTAATTATTGATCATCAGTGATGACAAAGAAGATTTAAAATAACATAGTTGATACAGAAATAGCAGTCAAAATAGCAAATAAAAATTTCACGTTACCACTGTTCATTTTTTGGGAGAAGTTCTTGTGACAGGCAGAAACACACATCTGTTTTCTATAGAAATAGAAGATCATGAAAACTGAATTGGTATATTTGTCTATTTTTTACACTAGCTCAAAAGCTAATATTGTGTCCAAATTTCGTTATTACAAATTAATTTCAATATTTTGCTGCATACAATAGCAGCGGAAAAGTTCACGTTACTAATACTTAGTGTTTGGGAGGAATTCTTGTGACAGATAGAAACACATGCATTTTATGTTGTATAACATACAGCAAGCTTTAAATAATTAGTTCTCATTGATTAAACCCTACAGAGGCAACGTCCAATTATATTGATTTAGGGTTTATTTAATATATAACCAGTCACGCCTTGTCGAAAAGATACGAATTCTCATGATCCGTATTATCATGGTGAAATGATAATAAACAATTTGGTATTGATGCATTATCACAAATAGCTTTTCTGATTTATAATTTTACGATAAAACGAACTCATTATATTCGTTATCTGACTAGATTATGTTCTATTAAACCAATTTACAATAGACACAGATAGTAATTTAATCATCCCATCATAATTTCAATATCAAATTGATTATATCGTTATTATCAAAATCCAGATGGTATCTGGAATACGGTAACATATGCACCGAATTAAACAGTATCTGTATTCTGTATTTAATTTTCATCAAAAGAGAAAAGCTTCTCAAGTCGGTTTGATTATTACTTGGTTCTACGCTCTTGAAAATATTATAAAACCTAACGGCGCGCGAGAAGATATTTTCTCGATATGGTTCTAAGATATTAATAGGACTTAATTAATTAAATAGGAATCACACACGCTTTATTGCTCGCCAATCAAGGTGGTGGGAAGCTCCTTCTGGACACTTTCGGTACTTTGAACATCGTATCACGTTCGTTACACCAATGTATACGCCCTAGAACTGTCGTGGATACATGGCAATGATTAAATTGAAAGTAATTATTCAATTTTGCTCATTTTATATTAACGGTTTAATTATTAGAAGGATGTTTTCGACGGTCCCTCTCAGGATGAATTCAGTTGCGATGTGAATTAAAAGAGGTATGAAGATTACATATTTGAATATGGCAGGAATCATTGTTTATGAGGAAACGCGCTTGGCACACATCTGTTATTTCTGTATGACCTTGATAAACCCGTTGAATCAATGTTTTATTTAAATTGTAATTCTTATTTATACAATTTCTCCACAACAAAACTCTTACTGGCATTGGAATGTATAATTTTTATTCAAGTAATTGAGACTTTTTGATATATACAAAAAAAAAATTGAAACCGATTCAACTATTTAATTTCTTATGCCATATATATAAACTTTGTCTGAATATATACCCAATATCTTTTACTGTAAGATACAGCGGAACAAAATCCAAATCCTTTAATATACCGAATTTTATACAGAGATTAGAAAAATAAATGAAATAAATATACGTACACTCTTATCAACATTTAATTGCTTTAGTTTTTGCGGTTAATATGCCAAAACCCAAGAATTTTACGTAAAAATAAAAACTGAATAGACATAATAGCTGCCTACATCCAATACTTTATAACTCATTATAAACATGTCCGATACTCTGTGCAATGGTAACGTTAGCTTTGTTATTCCAGGCCATCGTAAGAATTCTAATTATTGAATTAAATTAATTAATTAATGTGTATGGTGATCGCTTTTGTGAGTTCAGCTATAGAAAACACAAGTAGAGAAGATACGTACATAATAAGTGGTCCGTATAGTATATCTCCCGGTGCATGACTATCCGAATTTAAACCAGCAAGACGTGTGGGAAATTCAAGTCTACCCAAAGATGCGATAATAATAATATAGTGTTCATAGGCGACCGGAGCACATAACACAGGTGTCTAGAACTATCAAATGCATTTGGTATCTAAAACCATCAAATATGCATTGAATTAGGATAGAAATCGTTCATTTGAAATAATAAATGAGGCATTTTTTGCTCCTATAAGATATGTGTTCGTCTCCTCAGTAGTTGGTAGCGTGCGCGCCTAGCATTTCGGGGAATACGGGTTCGAATCCCTATCTGTCGGATTTTTAAAATCCGAAAATGCAGGACTAGATGCCGAGTAATTGTCTGACAAACAATTCTCGTGAAAAATAATATGTCAAGACGTCTTCACAGTGCGGAGATCCATATACTCTACTTTCGTGGTGGATATCTTCACACTGTGTAGATCCACATGCTCTACTTTGGGGGTGAACATGGTATAAGAAAAATAAGAAGAACAGAGAGTTCCTTTCATGTCTTGTACTTTTTTTTGCCTTGTGGTATACGAGGTATTTCTTTCTCTTGAGCGATAAACGCTTTGCTTTTTGTTTTTTTGTAAAACAATCTGTTGATTTAAGTCGAATTGAACATACAAAGTGACTGCCGATAGAGAAAAAAAAATTATCCACCTCTTTCCGAGTGGATATCTTCACACTGTGTAGATCCGTATTCTCCACGTTGAGAGCGAACATGGTATATATATATATAAGAATGTAGTTTTTTAATTAAAAAGAAATATTAATGAGAAATGGTTATTAATATTCAATATGCTGTCGAGAATTTACATATAGGATTCAACATTGTCATTGAAAAAGTATTAAATATATTTTTATTAAGCGATAAGCTAATTCCCCGTTTAGCTTTTGGTTTTTTTTTCTCAAATAATCTGTCGAGAGTTTGCAATGCAAAGATTCGTTTATATAACATTGCTGAAGTGTTCATCTTCAGACTGTTGTGACCTATATGCTCCACGTTCGAAGTGGAGATGGTGTTAAAAAACAGTATTTATGTAAAATAAAAGATTTTCTGGAATATCATTGTAAAAGGTAAGACAATTAAGGGGTATATCTAATGTGCTCCATCCATCCGCTCCGTCCTAATGGATTAAATTAAAAGGTTTATGCAATGCCTTATAAATATCTAACGTTGAATACAAGACAACAATAAAAAAGCTCGATTTATTCAACAGTTCAAAAATGGAGTTCTATCAAGTAATTCTTAACCAATCAAAAAAATTCGTTGAATATTTATAATTTTTAATATTCACAAATCGGTTTTTACACACTATATACTTTCTTCTTGCTGTGTACATATAAAAACCGACTTTCTACAACAAGAAAAAAGCCAAATATGCTTTTTAATTGACACATGCGTCTAAAATAAAAATGTTTAAAATTCTTTAAATATGACTAAACGAATATATAAAATAAGCAAAAAAAATATATATATTTAGTTTATTAAGATTAAGAATAATAGTGAAACTATTCAAAGAATAAACTGTATGAAAAAAATGTGTAATATATTCGTTACAATGAAGCTTTTCTTTTTCGTTAAGAAATATAATAAAATGAGTTCTAAAGAATGAGGGTTAAAGAAGACTGTAAGGAGTACATCGTATTCCTTGTTACCAAATACGCACGCCACTGTGTCTCGCACCGTGGATAAACGTAAGGCTTCAGAAGTTGCGTACGAAAAAAAATCGATTTAATTTTTCGTGCAGCCAGCAAAGTAATACATGATATTCACGAGTTATTTAAAATTTAAATGGAAAATAATAAATGTAGGCAATTTATATATATAGACGTGAAATGTGAGCACGTATCAATGGCCATAAAATTTTACTGTTCCAGTTAATATCATATTACTCTTTCATAAAAACACGTTCTTGTTTTGTTGCCATTTTGCGTTATCAAAAATAATGTCAAATAACGAAATAAATCGTGTTTACGCCCCTATACAACAAATTTATTTGAGTGCTACATAAATATTTGAAAAAAACCGTACATTTCTACTATTGGAGACAATTTTTAAAAAATATTATTTATTATTATAAATTAGTACTCTATTATGGGTCTCTCCGATAGCTGAGAGGTTAGCATGCGCGCTTCGAAGCTAGTGATTGCGAGCTCTATTCTCAAAGTGGCTTGGCTTTTAATATTACACAACAGAACAAAATTGCCGAAAGAGTGCACTCATAAGAGAGTTTTGTTTTCATTATATTTATACCACGGCCGCTCTGAAAGTGGAGTACATATATGCAGGGCCACACTGTGCTAATGTCTAAATTAGGCACCGCACAAGAACGCCTTTTTATAAGAAAAGTTAAATAAACTTGCTAGTATTTTCTACGTTCAATAATATTTCTCTATTTTTTTAAACCATATTTGCTCCAACACTAAAGCATATGGATCTACACTGTGTGAAGATGTCCGTTTTGAAAGTAGACTATATAAATCTAAACAATACGAAGACATTTCTTGACAGATTTTTTTCCTCCAAAATCAGTTGTCAGAGATTATTGCTCAACCCCATAGGTATCTACTTCTGCATTTTCGGATGTTTTTTAAAATCCAGCTTACGTGGGAATCGATTTTGTATTCACCAAATTTCAAAGCGCGCACGCTGACCTGTACGCTAAGGCATTTATACCATGAACAATAAGATACTTACATAAAATATGTGACATACCGATGAATAAACAGATGATGATTAACTTTTTGCACAAGGGCGTCTTCTACCCTCGACAATGTGAAGATGATGAATTCAGACATAGAGTATGTATACATGAATCTCCGCATTATCAAGACTTATGTCAATAGAGTTTACTCAGGAGACTTGATTTGCAGTCAACTGTTACTCAGCTTATTAGGTATCAAATATTGCATCTTTGGATTTTTTTTAAATGTAGCAAGCCTATAACCTAACGCACTCAAAGGCACACACTGATTTCGATTAGTGAAACACACTGAAGCACTAGTGAAAACTATTAAATAATCACCGTATTATGCCGAATGTAATGCGATCTATATATTTGGAGCAAGAATGAAAGGAAAAAATACAAATATAAAACAAAAATTAATCAGGCGAATTGTATTAAAAAAAAATTGTTTTTTATTCAGACATGCTTGAATTATTTATCATCAGTGTCGCTTGAATGATTACTACTACATGCATCATTTTCTTCCCATAAAATATAATCCTCACTCCCATCCAACTGTGCGTGCAATAAACGTAAAGGCTTTGCTGTGTGCGTGATTAGTGTGAACTCTGGTACATCTGGACACGGCCTAATCCCCGAATATAACGCGAATGTTTTTTTCAGAAAAATAATTTGAGTGAAAACATCGCGTTATTAGTACGACATTACAAAATGTTAATACAGTTCGTCGGTCATTGTGGTTTCTAGCTCCCATAATATCTACCTTCTTCTTCCATATCCGCTCCCTAAGTAGAGCATATGTACACCACATGCCGCAACAAGAGTCTCTGTCGCCCGCCAGTATTCTTGCATCCTCCCAGGTTATACCTGCATCTCGTAACTCTGCCGAATACATAGTATAGATAGTATCTAGCGGCCTTCCGAGACGCCGACAACCAGTAGCTTGAAGAATATGCGAGTCAGGTTAAGACTCTTTTGAGGCATCCGAAATATGTGGCCGAGCCAGGTCCAGCTTCGCATCTTCACTTTATCAGTGTTAAGTGGCTGCATGGACCGTTCTCTTATCTTCTCATTTCGAACGAAGTCATTCCACCGTACCCCCAGAATCCACCGCAAGCACTTGATCTCAAAGCTTAGAATACATAAAATACAAAGGTTGATTTGGGCATTTCTATATATATAACGCGATACGAGCATTCTTGAATATAATCTTTGTTTTGTCTGTTATCTTTTATATCGTCCGTGGTATTGAGTTACACACGTACAAGTTTGGAAATCGTTTGAATGAATATAATTTAAATAAATATTGAATGACATCATGGTCACCTAACCGCGTATTTTGATTTGTTTTCCAGATTTCATACATTTCAAGTCATACACCGTATCCCCAGAATCCGCCGCTTGTTCTTATACGAGTTCTTATTCTTATCTCGTATATGTATTTGGCGACGAATTTTTTCGAGTTATGCGTGGTCTTATTGATAACTCTGCCACTCTGACTAATGTTTCCTTGGACGTCCCTGATAACTAACTAATATACCAAAAACATCAGCTATTTTTCATTCCTAAAAGCAGGACTAACCTAACAGTAGTCATACCAATGCGGAGAGCAATGGTGATGTTTAGCGAGATTGCCTCGGATATTGATATGTTCCACCTAGGTGAGAGTGAGTTTAAATGGATGCATTATATACATTATTAAAATAGGGTCTGAATGACTTACTCGGTATACACTCTCTTCTTCCTTCTGTATATATTTAATTATTTCTTTATTCTTTTTTATATTTTTAATTTTTTCAAATATCTTTGTTATAATCATACGTGTATCGTGTTGTTCATGTATTAAACTTATAATTTGTGATGTTATAACACGTATAAAATAAATAAATGAAAAAAAATATCCATACAGGATTATGATAACAGTTGAACGAATCAATTTTGTGCGGCAAGTGAGCATAAACTGAAAATTTTCCCATATTTTCAATTGTAGATTTTATCATTTTGTAAAATATATGTATATTCATTTTTTAGTAAATTTTCTAGCAGAATACTTAATTTTGTTTAGAAACAATACTTACGCAGCGTTCATGTATGATACGTTGGAAATTCCTACTTAAGATATTTATTTTTTAAATTTGTTTGTTAGACTTTTGGTTTTCCCAATGACCTTTCGTATTTATTGGCCAATTCGTGTTCAAATGACGCTTTCCACGTAATGTTGGAAAAACTTGTCAGTCATAATAACGTAAGTAATACGCATTTTACGGTAACTTTCAATCACACCCGGATTGTGATTATCAGACTGTAAAAAGGTGACGCTTGATGTGAGATATTTGTATTCATGAGCTTATTCATAACAAAATTTTCAACATTTATATAACCAGAAATCATTAAAAAATAACATTTTTTTATCATTTGTATACTTTATTTTATTTCACATGTTGCGTATATTACAAAATATTATCTATTCAAGTTATTTGCAATATTAGATAAATAATAATGTATAAAAAAAACATATCGGTGCTTAGTGTCCACTTTTGAAAATTATACAAAAGTGTGTTAAAACTGATTATTTTGCAATTATTTTTGCGGTTATCTTGATATAGAAAACTCATTTTAAACTATTTAGGCTGAGGGTACGATAGATATCGCGGCGATAGAGCGACAGCGGCAAAACGACGGGAGCAGCATGTGAGTAAGTTGTTGTGACGATAACGTATTGTCACGCTGCCGAACTTGCTCATTCACCCATTTATAACCATTTTGCATCTCTGTTGGCGTCGCTTTGCCGCCATCGCTCTGCTATCGAGCCCTCGGCTTTATTAGTAAAGCTGTTTATGGACGATATTCTTTTGATAGATTTGAATACAAAATACCAGAATTCTATATTTTCAGTGTAGGTTTCAGACCAGAATGAAGTTGACGTTGAAGTTGTTAACATACATTAAACATACATTGTTCAAATTAATATGGTACGTGCATATAGCACGATGTAATAAGATGGTATTAGAAAGAAATTTTCATCTAAACGCGGACTTACCAACTTTAAGACATCGATATAAAAAGTAAAATTAACAAGTTTCACAATTAGTTTAACAAAGTTAACAATTAAAAATAAATATTTGCATCATATATATTTCGAACACAAAAACGTCCTTTGTATTACAATCTATATTTTTTAATCTATTCGCTCTAAAAGTGGAGCATATAGTTTTATATGGTGTGAAGAAGTCGAGTTCAGAAATTGAATATATATGTAGCTCAGCAATGTGAAGACCTGTATTATATGGCTGAATTGGCTACTAAAACTTTGGATTAAAAAAAAATATCAGCTGTTGGAATTGAACCCGTAATTTTTGACATCGAAGAGCGTATGTTAATCTTTCAGCTCTCGACGAGACATATATTTCAAAAGCTCATACCTGTATTTTGAATAATGATTTATCCGAAATGGTATAAATTCCCAAATTTTCTTATTGAAATCTATTCACAAATAGAAATTGTAATTATCAAGCATTGAATAATTTTAGATATCTTACAATTTTGAAATACATTTATGAATAGTTATTTTTATTACATCTGTGGTGATTCAGCTTTCAATACACGTCGTGTGTGGAGCGCCATCATTAAAAAGCTCAGCATGAGGTAGTCTTTTCTTGGAGAAGCTGGTTCAATAGAACGATCCCCAGTTAGGATCCAGATGCTGTCGGTTAAATTAAATTGCTTACTACGAGAACATAAACTCGTGTTTACAATTTCTTTCCCTGCGCGATATAGCTCAGCGAGGGTTTTTGAGAAGTCAGTGGCGGGTTCTGAACGTGGAAATAATATTTAAATAAATGTAATTAAAGTCATTAATTAAATATTCACTATGATAATTTGTATCGAAGCCATTGTCTTAATTGTCGTGGAATTGTTAATGAGTCAGTAATATTAGCTATGACTATCTACAGTCCGGGGACTGTCGACCCAAGACTGATTATTAGGACTAAGGTAGCACACACATGAATATGACATGTAACATGAGCCTGTGGCGTGTATAAATTAATTACATTCAGCCAGTGCCATAAATTATTGACAGCTAGTGACA
>JAGVSQ010012316.1:0-10897 GCA_022683975.1 Rhyacophila evoluta
CTATTTAATTATAATGACAATCATTAGGAAATATAGCAATACTTAATCAATTATACAATAAAATAACCTTTTATACATACGTTTACTGATATGTTATTGGATATAGCAATGAACTATCGGGGAACATTAGCTGATCCTTCAATAATGAAAGATGCAATAGCTGTGCTCGATTGATCTCCAAAACTTCTTGATAGAAAAGTTTGTGTTCTTGATTTTCTTGATAGAACAGTTTTTGAAAGGTGAAACCGGGTCGCTAACAGTGATCTCTCATATAGAAGTTTACCAGTTTTAAATACTTTAGAACCATAAACATTTTTATATTCTACTACTAATAATAAATTTTCAAACATAGTTTTAATATATCAAAGTGATGCGGGTAAATTAAATTAAATTATGTACAAAAACGTAAATTAAAAAAAAAAATTAGTTAGCATATTCTTTTAATAACTTTAGGCCCCTCTTTTGGCCACGTCACTGGTGACTGGTACTTGAGCTGTGGTTTCAGTTATTGCTGTAATATTCCTTTTAGACTTTTAGAGCTTTTACTTTTTCTGCTTCTTCTGCTGCTTCTTTTGCTTTGACTTCACAAAGTATTCCGTCGTTTTTGATGTGTTCAAACACAACAGAATCATAGTTGCTTTCCACAAAGGTAAACTATTAATTGATCGGTATATTTTCAAAGTAAATATATTTTAATTAAAACGACAATATTTTAAACACGTATTTTTTGTACGAAAGAACCAAATTTTAAAATTATTGCAAACAAAAATAAACATTAAAGTTTTCTAAATTTTAATAATATAGATAAATTTAATTTAGAGACTAACCCTCTATTGAAATTTTAAAGTATTGTATAGTTTCTCAGCAAACATAATATTGGTAAATAACAAATTAATATGCAGTTACCACTTGTTTACTCATTTTGCGTGAATATACCATGGCGTAACGAATACTAGGCGCTCTTTAAATTGTACCAGATTCATTTTCCTATAACTTTGATCGGACTACACAGTATGGATGATTCATATTCTCATTTTTCCTTGCTAATTATACACTTTAACAAAAGATTCATATTTGATATTGTTTTTGAAATTTTTTTACCACCTAATCGCTTAATCTATTTAACATTTATGGACTATTTTTTTTTTTGTTTCACAAAACTTAAATCCTTAGCCTCCAACACAAAAAAATACATTTTTATTGTCTTACTCATTGCCATGGAAACCTGAAATTAAATAGTTTTACTACAAGATTTAATATGGCAATTATAAAGAACGTCATCTTTTAGAAATCAACGCATATTCAGTTTTCCTCAAAAGAGACAGGCGTTTGTGAAAGCTTGTGAATGACAAACATAATTTTCAGATCTATTCCTGAGCTTTTCCGTTGTAATAAAAAAAAAAGATAAGAGAAGAAACTTTTGAATAATTCTGTCACAAATGTCAATAAATATGATGGATATTGTTATCTTTTAAATAATATCCCTTGCAGCGTTTCGTGTATTATGTTATTGTAATATTCAAAACGATTTTTTTTTAATTTTTAATGACTCAAGTCATTTTAACTGAAATTTATTTTTTTCAACTGACAATGTAAATAATTCAACACATTTTTTTAGCGACTGAAAGTGACATTTTAAAATTTCTTTGTCATAAGCTATTTTTAATTTGTGGCTTAGGTCACATTTTTAGGTATTGTGATTTAGTGTATATTTATACTACGTAGATATTATTTTAGTTAATAACTACATTAAAACATATTTTTCACTTTTGATCAAATTTTTCACCGGTCAAATGTTATTAATCGTGTTAAACAAATAATTGGTAGTCGAAGAATAAATAAAATCATAAATTATTCATACTCTGTTTTGCCTGACTTTTGATAATAGAAATGTACCGTTTTGTATTACATAAAATGTTTTATTTGAATTGTTAAGCAAACGTCAACATAAGACATTATTTTTTTCCACCAAACTTATAAAAATGTTTCACAAAGCTTATAAATTATAGCCCTTATCGTATATATTATTATACTAAGTTTTTAATTGCGGAAAAATAACTAAGTATTACGAATATAAATCATAGAGCAGTCTTAGCAAAATGTGTAACAGTTATATATATTTTTTTCAAAGTTATAGTGTCAAATTTTGATAGTGCATACATTAATTAGTCAGTGTATGCACTGACTGTAAGATTTAGTTGAAGTTTACATTGTTAATAATTAAATGTGTATCTGTTTTAATTTCTGAATTCAAGTTGACCTTTCTGATTAATGTTATCTCACAGTTAAAAAATATAGAATGGTCATTTAGAAAAATCAGATAATCAAAGACACACATAGGTGTTTTTCAGAATACTGCTTATTAGTTTGTGTGACTTTGCTAAAATAAAGTTTACACACTAATTTTTTTCTATTAGATAGGTTAGATTTGCTTAGATTAGATTTAAAATATTCTTATATATACTTTATTGTTATGATTGAGTATTGCATACACTGATTAGTTATTGTATGCACTATTGAAGTTTGCACTTTAAGTTTACACTATAACATTGATATTATGTTAGATATATCAGTGTAATAAATAATTATAATATATTAGTAAATATAAATTTATTATTCGTATTACTTTAATTGAAAAAAAATATTTTGTCATAAGTAAATACTATAACAAACTAAACTAAACAAAATTTACAAACTTTTGTAGCTTTCTTCACTTGAGCAGAAAATTAGCCTTTAAGATACAATGTTAATTTTTAGATGTAAAGTAAGTACGTATTTAAAATGGTTCTGAATATTAAAGCAGCTATCTGACAAAACCAAATAGCATTAAGCGAATTATTTCACATAATGCGACAATTTTATTGCTCGCGAGTGAGCGTGGTTTGTTCCGATAAGCGAAAAAATTGAGTTTTTATATCCATTTCTATGAAAGTACTGAAAATGAATACTAAATTGTAACCAGATACTGTATTGAAACATTGCATAATATTTAAATTTTTATTTTTACTTCTGTTGATTTATAATACAATACGATATGTCAAAAATAAGTTTTATTAAATTTACTTCATTATTTTAAGTTCAACTTAAGATCACTGTCCATTCAAACAGTAGATAAAATTTTAAGTTATTCTACAGTTTTCCATTTAATAAAAAGTCAATAAATCACAATGGAACCATTATCAGTTTAAAAGACGGAGTATAAGTGCTAATTCTTTATATTATTCTATGTATTTAAAGCGCTATTCTGCAGCAAAAGTAATTAATTATCATTACAAATATAAGATATTAATAACATTTTATTATAAGATAGTTCAAATACAGTTTGAAAAGTTTTTATCTTTGAATAAATCAGACATACACATTACCATATGCATCAAACTATAATACGTATCGATATAGTATTAATACTATTATGATAAATATCTTTTGGCTTAACCATCCTCTGTTGGCTTAACTTGAAAAAGCATGTTAAAAATACGTTATACACTCCTATATGTCAATCTCCAAATGGTTTTTTAAATTTTAAATTTAAAACTACTACTTGCAAGTATGATGAAGTACTAAGGATGTGCGGAATAACAATGTATGATAATTTTATGGTTTAGTTTCACTTATCTACATAAACCTTGCTGAAGTATATATAGTTAACATTTATCTATGGAAATTCCCAAATTGTTTCAGTAAAAAACTTATTCTTTAAAGTTTATTTATGATTACAAAAAATTATAAGATTTCCAATATTTTTTTATCACAATTTGATGACGAGATGAACAACTGCTGATTGTATGCTTCATTTATTTTTTCTTTCATATTAATTACACATTAGGATTTTCAATTATATTTTAAGAAAACCTATTTGATTATCAATATTGTATATTTTGAAATACTATTATAATCTAATGAGTTTATTATTTGATTACGCCTTCACTAATAAAGTGATTACTGTATCAAACAAAATATTATGTAACTTCTGTCGCAATTTTAATGACATTTTATTTTGTTCCTATTTTACGTTAATTAAAATTTCTCAGGTTATTCTAATCGATTTGAATTTACACAAGTTTCGTAAAAATAAAATAATAAAGAATATAATTGTTATGCTCACAATGACTACAACTAACGTCTACTCAAATTTATAACTATTATTGTTAAAAAACATTTCATTTTATGGTCTTATATAAAAAAAAAATTCAAATGAAATAACCACGGTCTTCTCAAAAGCTTTAACGTTCAAAAGTTTTTAAGCTCAAAAACTGTTTTTTTTATAATCTACTGTAGTTTCCTTTTCAAAATTTAAAAGTGCTTTTATTTTTGTAATTTTTTCATCTACTATGTTATCTTTTTTCATGAAAATGGTTTTAATAACTAGGATATAATTCATTTGAAAATATGAAATTTTTAAAAGAACTAGGCTTTTATTATTCAGGTATGAATATCACTACCGGGACTCATGTACAACTTCGTAAAGTTTATTAAACTTGTTTTAATACAAAATTGTTAGTGTTATTAGAAAAAAATAAACAATTACGCGTTAAAAGCTTTCAACGTGACATCAACATCCACTGTACTATGTTTCAGTTCATTCTGAAAAGCTCAGTTGGCCGCGTTTGTTCAGAGGCAATCTCCCATATGCCCGAAAACTTTCAAAAGCGCTACCATTAAATATTCAAAACTGTGTCGCTGTCGGAGCTTTTAAGTAGACACCGGGGACTCTCAATTGTACACATTTATTTTCGAATTTGGTTACTATCTGCTCTCCGTAAAACACTGTGCGAACTTTTTGCGATATGAACAAGAAAAAAGTTTGAAGTGTTTTTGTTATAAATGGTTAAGAGAGTGTCTTTGCAATATTGTTAAAAAGACTCGAGAGTACAGAAATTTTAAGCGATAAAATTAAAATTGTCAACTTTTAAACGTGAAAAAGGTAATATAATCCAAAAATACGATACCATGAACGAAAAAATTTAACAAACTATTTAATGGAAAATTCGTTAACATCACACATATTATTTTTTATCTGCGTATGAAAAAAATAACATTTAAGGTTGAGTGATTTATAAGTCACAAAATTTAGCACAATAAACGCAATGTTCGAATGACTTTTTCCATAGTTTTAATTTTACTTTAGTTTCCATGCCATATTTTTTGAGTTGTTTGAGTGAATTTCATTCATGTGGCATTTCCAATTTTTTATATTAAAATGAGAGATTTTACTTTCAGTAAAAATATATATAGCAGTAAAAATATGTAAATTAAAAAATTGACATATGTGGATATCTGTCATATAAAGACACGTATTGAAAGGCTAATTCTTATCAGACAATAATTTTTCAACCCAGTAATTGTGAAAAATCTAAATAGCAATCTGTTATTCCAGATCGTACCTGCTAAGCTCTTGTTTACTGGGATGAAATATATTTAGGACATATTTTGAAAAACTTTAATCCCATAAAAAATAAGACTTTTCTAAAGTAAAGTTTTATTAAAAGCTAAATAAGTAGAAACATCCAAAGGAAATGATGGACAGCAAAAACTATAAGAAAAACATTTCATTATGTCTAAAATTTTCACATAAGAAAATGAACCTTCAATGAAATACCTTTAAAACTTTTCTATTATGGTGATCTAATGTGGATATCCTTCGAGTCCCTTTAGTAAACTTTTGCTCCTTACAACGTAATCAAATTCATCACTTTTACATGTATAAAAAGGATTCATTATACTCTACATGAAGGGGCAAAAAAATGTAAATAAAGCATATTGACATAGAAAGGCCTTCTTTCTTCGGACAAACTATGTTCTCACAATTTTCTTGGCATAAACATCTTGTTATATTATGCACAGTTGTTTTTCAGGCACATAAAAGTAAAACGTGAAATCTTTATCTAATGTATTATGTAATGTAGACCAATACCTATTGCAAAACACTTTTTTCATACACATATTTTAACCAACACTAATTTACCTTCATATACAAATAATTATAAAAATTATTAGTTCTTAAAACATGAAAAAAAATTAGGTATAAATGTAGTTCGTTTTATTTTTTTAATTATGTTCAGTTTTCATTATATCTATAGTTTGATCTCTTCAAAAACCAGCGATTTAAAGCATACATTATGTTTAATAAGATATTTTTGATCGATAATATTATAATTATGTTGTATCGATTCAAAATACTTACCAATACGTGCTATATACGTTAACATCAAATAGTCATATAAATATGGTTTGTGATTTTTTTATGCCATGTTTACTCCCAACATGGAGCATACGGATCTACACAGTGTGAAGATATCTACTTCAAAAGAGGAGTATATGGATATCAGTAATGTGAAAACGTCGTAACAGATTATTTTTACGAGAATTGTTTGTCAGACAATTACTAGACCCAATCGGCTTCCAGACCTGCATTTTCAGATTTTTTAAAATTTGATCGCCATTCCCCATATTGTTAGGCACGCACTTTACCGACTACGCTACTGGGAGCTACAATTTGTGATTAGTTAATAAAAAAAAATAACGTGAAAAATAATTCATTTAGACCTATTCTAATTTGCTGATAAATCATTTGCTGCTCATTGGAAATTTATATGTTAAATTATTTTGATTAATATTTTTAAATCGTAAACATCGCCAAATAATACTACGACGTTGGAAAATGAAATATGCAATCATTTTTGAGGCCTTCTAAACATAAGGTGATTTTCAAGGATTGTCGTAGAAGCAACTTTTCAAGACTACGTATCGTGCCTTTGAAAGATAAAAAAGATTATTATAAACCGTAACTAATGTTTCCAGTTTATTATCAATGATTTTCCCGCAGTCAATACATTTCACTTGTGCTTTTCATGAAAAAAGTTTTTCAGGCAGGCGAAAGAAAAATAATCGCGGAGGAAATTTATCGCTCGAAAAGTCTTGGGAAAAGTTTATATTTTTCAAACATGTTCTTGTTTCACACGATGCGGTGTCGCTTCTAGGTGCGCTTGGGAAATTGCTGTATGAAAAACGCTTTTCTGAACAGAAAAATAAGTTTTTTCCGTCAAAAGAATTTTTCATACATTAGTTAATTTTACTTAACTTCCTTCAGTATTGTTTTATTCAAATAAATGTATATTTCTGTTGTCATTTAAAATTTATCTATTTTTATTTTCATTTCCAATGCTTTCAAGCTTTTTGAATTATTGTGGAATAAATTTATTCTCAAACAAAGAAATGTTTGTCTGACAATTGTTTATTCCAATGAGCATCTAGTCCTACATTTTTGGATTGTTTTAAAAAACAGCAGATAGGGAATCGAACCCGCATTCTTCGGACGGCTAGGCACACACGCTAACCTCTATGCTATCGGGGAGATAAAGTTTATTTTTAGTTTTTTCAATCTATCATATTACTTTCATATTTTTTACTATCGCATGTAAATGTGTGCAAACTATGTATTGATGCAAAAATGTGCCAGTGGTACGAAAGATTGGAAAAAATAAATTACAATATACTCTCTGATATGGCCATCTTCACAATGTTGGGATTCAGGGGGTCTAAGTTCATAACGGACATGGTAATATATGTACATATATGTCATTTGAAAACGACGAATAATCATTCATTACTGAGTATGAACTTGTGTCAGTGAACCTGGCTCAACCGCGTGTTGCGGATACCTCTAAAAAATCTTAAGTAGTATTCAAGCCAATTGGATTTTGGCCTCGTAGCTCTTTAGAAGGAAACATATAATGATGGTATTGTTAACTGATTAACCATTTAATTAAATTGCATTTTTGTAAAACAATAAGTTACAATAATTTAATAAACAATAATATTATTAAATATAAGGATGTTAGAGCAGTAAAATATTATTATAATAGTTTGTATTACTTGTCATATTTTTTCAAAAATTATATTCATCAACAATATAGCTTTTAATTAAATAAATAAAAATTACAGTTTATTTTGCGTAAAATAAGAACAGTTTTTTTTTAAATGATAACATATCTTATAACGTAAATACATATTTTTCCGTTTATGGATTTGAATGTATGTTATGTATAAAGCAATACGTTGCCTTATTTTTAAAATGTACAGTTAGTTTACAATTTCTTAAAAATAAAGCGATTGACATTTTCCACAATTATGTCAGACAGAACATTTAAATGTATAATTGGTTTGTGGACCATAATTAGAATTGTATAATAGAATTGCAATTCATCCAGACTTTCTAAAGATCCCAAATAATTGGCTATTTGGAGAATTAATGATATCAATGATACGTCTTTATTTTGGTTGATTCTTATCACGTCTCTCAATTTCAAAACATGATTCAATTTATTTTTATTAGGCCATTTAAAATTCTTAAGTGAAATTCCATTTAAGCCATTGATTTTGAAAGATCAGGAATGAAAAATAAATATAATTCAGCAATGTTGGAACGATGTTTTTCGTACAAATTGATAAAGTATATATGTATATTTAACAAATCCAGTTTAATTATTTTGATTACAAGATTATTTAAACATTTGAAAATTAAATCGTGGGAAATTATTAAAAATATGTCTGCTTAAATTTTACCTATTAAACATACTACTTAACTCTTAAAGTTCATGATAAAATACCAAACAGCACATGATAGACGTTGGTTCAAATATAGGTGAAAATTTGTATTCAATTAAAACGTGCTTTGAATAATAACTTATTCCATTTAACTTTATAATATTTAAGGTATTTAAGAAATGCAGAATCTCCGATTATCCTGAAATTAAAGAATACTTTCACGATTAAAACAGTGAAACAGTACGCCTTTCTTTTAATACTTTGGTAAGTCTTGAAGCTGAATACCTCATTTGTTATAAGTCGTTTGTTTGTTTTCTTTAGTTTCACTTTGTTTCTTTTGTGCCTAATGGCTTGAAATTCCTTTGAAGAATTCAATTCGAAAGGATTTTCTAAGGACAAAGAACTTTAAATAGTTTCGTTTTGTTTCGTTACAATATTATTGTGTTTGAAAAAAAGTATTAAATCAGCCTAAAATCAGCTGCAATATACAATACGTAATGCAAGAATATATGACAAAAGTAAACACATGAAAAATAGTTAACGAAGAATTTTAACTTCATATAATTTTTTTATTGTTATTTAAAATTTTTACTCAGAGATAATTTATTTTTAATTAAAATTCCTCAAACCCCACTCTGTTGAAGGTTTTTTTTATATGAAGGTGAATTTTACACGTGGAAATCATCACACTAGGCAAGCGTTCATTAATTTACATATCCAATTACCGTTTTGTAATGAATAAACCACATAAAGCACACAAGAGCTTTTCTATATTACACACACACGTTCCGTATTATAAACAAATAAGAAGATAAAATTCTTAAATTTATTACATTTATTTACACTATGCCAAAAATACTTTAATAGAATTTCAATAGTAGAACTCTACAATATATTCATAATTTTTTGAATTTATAATCTATCGTATACTTTTGATATGAATTTATATTGTACTATGACTAAAATATATCAATAAATAAAAAAAAAAGGTTTTCATTACTTAGGTTCATGTTGCATGGGCTGATAAAATAAATATTTTATGCTCTCCTGCCAGCTTAGTCATTTTCATTTTTTTCGTTTATGATAGTTTTACGGCAAGAGTATAAATGTGAATATATAAAATTTCTTTCGCATACTAATTAGATTAATTTTACTTAGCAGAACTCGTTGAGAGGTAAATAATGAAATTTGTTAAATTTTATGTATAAATTAGTTGTGTGATATTAGTCAGTAAGAACATCATTATCTAATTAAATTACGTATTAATGAAGGTATGTGGATATCATTAAACAATATTTAATAATTATTATAGATGACATAATAATAATCAAAAAAAATATATATATACCATGTTCGCTCCCAACGTGGTGCATGTGGATCTACATAGTGTGAATATATCTACTCCGAAAGAGGAGTATATACGAATCTCTGCAATGTGAAGACATCTTGATAAATTATTTTTCATGAGAATTGTTTGTCAGACAGTTACTCAACCCAATGGGCATCCAGTCCTGTATTTTTTAAATTCTATAGATGGAGAATTAAGCCCGCATTCCCCGGGTTGCTAGGCAATCCCATTGAAATTATGAGATTATAAATATTTACACGATATTTATATTAATAAATATAAGAGACTTAGGCGGGTGTATTTTGAGTATTATTTTGCCGTGTTTGCTGTAAAAGTGGAGCGTATAGGCTTCAAAAAAAGTCTTATTTTTGACAGGTTAAGTTTAAAAGTTACTTGATTTTTTCTTTATGTTAACCAATGATACAGAAATATTATTTTTATATATTTTATATACAGGATTTTTTCCATCTATAATTTACTTTAACTCTAGCTTATGAAATGTGTGTTTGTGTATACATGTATTTTTTCAAAGATCCAAAAATCTTGTTATAAATCAAATCCTTCTTCTTTTCCCCCATTCTCTAATTTTTGTAAAATTTAGTATATACTTAAAAAGCATCACAAAATAAGTTTGATCAGAATAAAAACAACAACAAAAGCCAAAATTCTTCCTAAGTAATAATATTCAAAAAGCAACTTAACTTCAATCAAATAGAAATCCATTTCACTTTATTTTATGGAATCGACAGAATCGCAAAACGAAATTACAACTTCATTTATCATCTTTATAACCAGATCAGAGCAACAGCATGACAACTGAAATTATTATTCTTAAACGTTTAGCAAAAATACTCGTCTGATATCTGGCTGCTGGCCAAAACGAATTATCATAGACCATTTAGCGGTACTGAGACGATAGCCTGTTGATATTTTTCTGCAAAAAGTCCAACAGGGGTGTGCCAATATTGTAAATAATAAATAATTATTATTTAATTTAATTAA
>JAGVSQ010012317.1:0-11710 GCA_022683975.1 Rhyacophila evoluta
ATTAGCCAGAGCGGCAGAGTTATCAATAAGACCACGCATAATTCGAAAAAAATGTTTCAAAACAATTGACGAATGAACGTGTATATCTATTTAACTACTCTAGCCAACTTTTCTTGATTTTTTTTGTGTATACATCCTTTTTTCCACAGCCTACATACAGCCTTAAAATATAACTGTATAAGCTCTTATTTATATAATATTTTCATGGTAGATATTTGAATTTACAAAAATATTTGGATAGTGTTTTTGATCATGATATTTTCGTGTATTTTTTTTATTTAGTACTGCGTGATATTCAGTAGTCTAATATGTAATGTATAAGTGGTTTAGTTTCTGATTTAGGAATAGTTTTATTGTATTTTGTCATGAACTTTCCAAATATTGCACAATAAATCATACAGGGTAGGTGCTGTTTTACCTCATTAGGTCATATCGTAATGTTTTTTATTTTATTTTTGAAATACCCTGTGTTTCTACCCCTACTTGCTACGCTCGCCGTTCCCCACTTAAAAAAAAACTAGTTTGTGCACAGTCTATACATTATGTCTACTCGGTAGTTGATAGTCTTTCGCACGTGCGTCGGAGCTGGAAATCACGTGTTGGATTACCACAGGGATTTAAATGTTTAAATACGAATATGCAGAATTGGGTACACAATGGTTTGAGCGATTGGCGAATACAACACAGTTCTCGTGAAAAATCTATCAATACATGTTTTCATATTACAAAGATTCATATCGACTGTGGAACGGAAAAAGAAAGTTACCCATAATTCTAAATTATTCAAAACTGGTAAACTTCCATATGCGAGATCACTGTTAGAGAACCGGGTTTCGCCTTTCGGCGTCTTCAGGCTACATTATATATGGGCAGTGAGCGAACATATAACATAGTCGGGTCGCTAACAGTGATCTCACATATAGAAGTTTACTAGCTTTAAATAATTTTGAATTTAAAATCAATTTCCATCAAGCACCGCCAGTCAAAAATATTAATTATCCACAATTTTTCAAATTAGTTTTTATTCGATAATTATAATCTATAAAACTTAATACACGTTCCATGAAAAGGACGTAAGCTGAAAATGGCGAATTAGTGTCTATATTTACCATTTAAATTTGAAAGAAAGATGGCCTATCAGATTTACGACCAAGAAAAAAGGCTTTCACCTTATCGATTTTCCTGGTTTTTCTTAAATAATTTATTAAATTAATTTCACATTGTGCAAATAAAACACGAGTTTTAGTCTTAGTGAACTTAAAGACTGTGTCTATGTAATGTTTTGACTTTGGTCTAAAATTATCGAAAAACTGTTTTTTGGGCTTTCTGTAAATTTAATCTATTTAGGTTACGTCCTTTTTCCTTTCCACAATCGATATGATTTTAAAGGAATAGCTAATAAAATTTGCTATCGTGCCCGCAGCCTAATGCTGATTTTCTTTAAAGTAACGAATTTGCTCTTGTGGCAACCATGTCGAAGCCCGATGAGTCCAACATCTGATTGGACCGACTGAGTAACTCTTCCCGCTCCTTACACATTCTTGGATATTTCTTCCAAATGTGATTAGCATCCTAAGCATACTTTATTTAATAATACTTTATTATAACACGACTATAAATACAAAAAACTGGGACTGTTCCATTAAATTTTGAACATATGGTCAGCCTATTTATTAACACCTATAATGTGCTATTTATGGCAGTTCAACTTGAATACATTTTAAATAAAACATCTGCATAATGGAACCACTCACGACTTGTAATAAAAAAGAAATATAACGGTAATAAACTCGCGCATTAACCCTTTGAATGCTTAACAGATATATTTCATTGCTTGTTATAACAGCTGGAAATGCTAACAGCGATTCTTACTCACCTTATTATGTGTAGACTCTATTTATAGCACACTTAATTATTCTCTAATGGAATAGTATCATTTCGTTAAAAAATTAGAATTATATTATAATTTAAAATTGCGTTCGACTCTTACATCAGTCGGATTTTATAAAAATTTAAAAATATAGGACTGAATGGTAATTCAATTGAGCCTCATTCTCTTAAAATACTTAATTCTCGTAAAAAATAATCCTTTAAGATATTTACAGTAGAAAGAAAAAAGGACTTTTCGAAATAGTATTTTTTGATAACTATAATAAATACAACTTAATACACGTCTTATAAAAATGACGTACGCTTCAAATGCCAAATTGAGCTTTTAAGTTTCAAAAATTAATATCCTGTAAAATTTGCGACCAGGAAAAAAAACTTCTACCACATCAATTTCTTTAGTTTTTCTTAAATAGCTTATAAAATTAATATCAGATTGTGTAAATGAAATAACAGTTAAAGTATTTGGCATTTTAAGGTTGTGTCTATTTAATGTTTTGACTTTGGCTCAAAATTGTTGAATCGTTTATTGTGCCTCCTGCAAAATTTGTTCTGTGTGGTTTACGCAATTGACTGCAATATGCTTTAATTTGGGATGAAGATGATATAAGCCAGAAGAAGTTCACCCATAGAGCATGCATCAAACTCATAATTAGAAGCGGTGCATTGAGGACAGGTTCTGAGTAGATTTTAAAGTAAAAAGTTACAAAAGCTTTTAAAAAATGGCGCATACTATTTAAAAGGTTAGCAAACATGTGTGCAATTAATTTTTTTTCTACTTCTTCTTTCATATTCGCTCTCTAAATGGAACATATAGACACCAGGTGCCGCCCCCAAGAATCCCTATCTCCCGCTCGTATTTTTGCGTCCTCCTAGGCCATACCCGCATCACGTAACTTCGCCAAATACCTTCTACGAGTATTTGGCGACCTTCCGGGATGCCGACGACCAGTTGGCTTAAAATAGGCAGGTCAGGTTCAGACCCTTTTGAGGCATCCGCAATAAGTGGCCGAGCCAGGTCCAGCGTTGGAGTTTCACGTTGTCAATGATAAGTGGCTGCATGATCCGTTTTGTTATCTTCTTATTTCGAACGAAGTCATACTATCGTGTGCCCAGAATCCGCGAAAAGCACCCTTTCTCAAAGCTTACAATATATATTGAATGTAAATAACCATGTATGCTTCGAGATTCTTATGAACCTCCACAATACAGTAGAAGCTCGATATAATAAACAATCACGACTGAGGGGGTTTCCGTTATGTCTGGTTCACACTTAGGCTTGTAACCTAGTACAGTAGACACTATCAGCACATTCTTGAGCTTTATCATAAAAACGATCCGTTTTATTATCTTCTCATTTCAAGGAAAGTAATGCCGCCGCATCCACAGAATCAACCGTAAGCACCTACTTAGCTACTCATGTACTCGCAGGCATCAAAACAATTTTCAGTAAAAATTATTATAAATGATAGCATTTTCGTTGGGGTTTTGTAAAATATCATAGCAGACAAAGTGTTGACATATTTACGTAATAATAATTCCAGTTATAATTTAATTACCCTATTTGAAAAAAAGTAACACGTTTGCCAAATTATAACAATAAAACCGCCGTGCAGAAATGTAATTATGGTTCAGACCTTAGTGGGTTAAAAAGGTGTTTTTATATGTATTACCCCTATGATAAAACAATATATTTGACAACAGTGCGAATGGAATCTTTTTGCTTGTTTAAAACGCAAATAGGGTATGAATAATTCAAGCGAATTCATACAACAATGTCGCGAAAATAAAATACATCAGTCTTTCCCAAATTGGAAGAAATAATGACACTAATTCGGTTAGTCTAATACTATTTTTTTAAATTGAAATTGATTTTAAATTTGTATATCTGTATAAATTGTATTTTTTGCGTTCAGGGTAGTTAATAAGCAAGCGTATATGCGCAGATTGTAGTTTGAGTCCCATTACTTTAGGTTGTAAATTAGAATAAAAGCTCTCACATTTCAGTGCCGTAGCTTGCAAGCTCAAATCACACAGTTGATTAAATTTAAAAAAAATACGTGTAAAAATCAATAAGAGCTTTTGAAGAGAACTAATTAATCAGTAATAAGCTATAAAAATAGTTTTAATGTGTATTATAATATAACATAAGTAAGTGTAAGAAATGAAAAAAACAGCGCCGGAAACAGACAGGCGACATTCTAATACAGATATCATTTCTACACTGAGCACTGCATTTGACCGCTCAGAATGCTCCTTCTGTTCCTCTCTGAGGTATAATGATCTTATCGTCAAGTGATATAGGCTACCCAATATTGATACAAACGTCATCGAGCATACTATACGATTAAATATAATGTAATTATGCCTGTTGATATTGATCAATATTTTTATTTTGTATAGAAATTATTGAAATCACAGTGTTTTTTATGAAGAATATACGAAGTATGAAGACTTTGCTATCAGTATATTTAAATAAATAAATAAATATATAAATATATATATATATACTATATATCCATCACAGGTCAGCGAGGGTTAAAAATACTTGAATAATTTGTATCGTTATTAACAATTATACGTACGCAACAAGCTTGAGGTTCACGTAAACTTAAAGAACTTTATTGGGGCAAAATAATTGAAAACGAAGAGCTTTTGAATCGGTAAGAATCCATAATGAACGTAAATTTGATAAACGAAAGAGTTATTCAAATAATTCAACAGTGAAATTCGTTAAACTCTTTGATAGCTGAGAAGTTCACGAATTGCGAAAAACTTGAGAATGTATAAAAGCTTAAAAGTATTCCCAAAGAAGGAAGACTTTTAAGTTTATGTTTTATAAGTCATATATTAAATATACAACCGCGAGTTGAAAAATTAACTAAATTTATTGATGGAAAAACATTGGATGTACATTTAATATTATGTAGAATGATTAATATTAAGGTTATAGAACTAGAAAATATTCAATGATAACTACCACTTGAAATATACTTAAATTTGATATTAATCAAAAGTAACAGCTGATACTATTTTCTTTAAGTATATGTAAAATATTTCAATTTGCCCCTTCCTGAAAAGATACTTTATGGATATATATCTAGTGGTATCTTAGAGACGCGATACTGCCTTAAAGTTACCGTAAAAGCCTTAAAAGTTAATAAAGTAGTTAGGTTACAGAAGGATAAAAGGAGCTGTAAGAAGCTTTCATTGAGCATATACTCAGCAATGATGTTAATGATCTTAAAAGGAAAATAATATAAGCTATATATTATCGGAAGTTATAATATTTCAATTGTTATTTGGACTTAATTAAGTGATCTTCTTCTTCCATATCCGCTACTTAAGTGAATCATACGGACAGTACACCTCCAAAACTTCCATCATCAGACAATCAGACCCCAGATCTTCCTGCATCTCATTACTCCATCGAGTAATTTTTTTAGGTAATATTTCACTACCTTCTAGGACGCTGAAAGTTTGGTTGGCTTTAAGTATAGGCAAGACTGGTTAAGACTTTTTCGAGGCATCTGCAACCCGCGGCCAAACAAAGTTTAGCGTTGTAACTTTACTCTTTCAATAATAAGTGGCTTGAATCTAGCTCGTTTAGATATTCACGGCTGACTGGTGATAAATTATTATTATATAATGATAAAATTGTACACGATGTTTTCCAATTGAAAGAGATCTTCCAAAAAATTATGCATATCTAATACCAACTATAAAAAATACAGTATGAAAACAATAAAACGGGTAATATTAAAAATTATTATACTTCCGGGGTAGCTTTGTAGAAACTATTATACGGTAAAATCCTGAAAAAAGTTACCGCATATTTCAGGATGAGTCAGCCGCAGCTTTCGGAAAAACCTTTGACTCCTCAATGGGGGCTATAAAATTCCTGAACCGCTGCGGATTGAAATAAAAGCCTCCGTGTGAAGGTTTCGACTTCAAAGGCAATTAATTGAGACATTGTCGGCCAGCTGGAGCGGAATCGCAGGTTTATCCGTGAAAAGCTCACCGAGCTTTTGGAAATAACAGCCGAAAAGAGAGGAAAATTAGTCAACTTGAATGAGATGAATTTACCCAATGATAATCATTTTTTAAAGCTTGCTTACCCCAATTTAAAAGCTTTTTAACCTTGAAAAAAGCCAATAAAAATTTAGGATGTTATATAATTGTATATAAATGTCTCCCCGATAGCGTAGAGGTTAACGTGCGCGACTGGAAATCCGGAAAATGCGAGTTCGATTCCCCGTCCGTCGGATTTTTAAAATTCTAAAATTCAGTTTTATGCCCATTGGGTTAAACAATTGTATCACATAAAATTCTCGTGAAAATAAGTTGTCAAGACGTCTCCACATTGAAGACATCCATAAACTCTGCTTTCGCAGTGTAACTTCACACTGTGTAGATCCATATGCTCCATTTTGGGACCGAACATGGTGAACAAAAATACAAAATATATATAATTATAGTGTAATATTAGGCTTTAAAGTTTCGATTTGTTTACTAAAATGTATTTGCTTAATGTCATATCGACTGTGGAACGGATAAAAGGACGTGGCCCTCAATTTTTCAAAATAGTTTTTATTCGATAATCAGAATGTATGCAACTTAGAACACGTTTTATCAAAAGGACGTAAGTTGAAAATGCCAAATTAGTGACTAAATTTAGCTTTCGAGTTAAAAAAAAAGATTGCCTGTGAAATTTTCGACCAGGAAAAAGGGCTTCCACCTATTGAATTATTGTTTTTGTTAAATAACTTATTAAACTAATATCAAATTGATCCAATGAAACAATGTTTAAGTATTCATGTACTCCAAGGCGATATCTATGTTAAGTTTTGACTTTGGCTCAAAATAATTGAATAATCATGTTTTTGTGCCTCCTGTAAATTTTTTCAATTTGGGTTACTTCATTTTTTTTTTCCACAGCTTTTAATTTCATAATGCGTTTTATGAATACCGTACATATCTTCACTTTCACTTAGTTCAAAAGTAAAATCTAAAACAATATTTAATTCTATTGTCTGTTATATTGCTCACTGAATGAAAAAATGTCACACACAAATAACAACTCAAAACTATTGTTTAAAAAACAAAATTCAACTTGCTATTATCGCATTGTTAACGTCGTAAATAACTTTTGAGTTATGACGTTATTGTGTTAAATGTGTGTTATATTTTATAGTGTCACAATAAAGGTTTCAAAACTGAAATTCTGAATAGCATTTTACGTTTGTAATACCATGCTATACGTCCACATAAGTATGATAGAGTGCGAAGTAATTCAAAGAATATCTACTTAACGTCTACAGCCGATGTCCACTTATGGAAGAATGCCACGCGATCTATACAATATAAAACTATCCCGTATCACAAAGGCTTAATCATCTTTCATCACCACGCGTTTATTTTCTTTTACTGAGCTTTTCCCAAGAGCTTTTCCACCTGTCATATCGCGTCCTAAGTCCATTGTACGCCTCAAAAGCCTTACTCACTCTATTTCCCTCTACGTCTCTGCGAAATAAAGGAATCAATCAATTTTCTGGCATTGTGCTTAGACGATATGGTGAGGTGGTTTGATATGAAAAGCACTCAGGCATCAAAAGTCAACGCGAACCGATAATTCGACATGTTAAGAACGTATCAATTCCCCTTTATTGCCATGAAAGGTTCTATATATAACCATCATTATAACGTTGACTGATTAAGTTAGCTTTACCCAAAGGCCTTACTATATATACATACATCCATACATAATTTATTAAAGCATCCAGTTATTCATTTTTCGACTTAAAAATATCAGCTCTCACTCAAGTGGAATATATCATATAATTCCACGCTAGCAAAAACAATAATTTTAAAGAGAATACCTGACCCTGTCCCGATAGCGTAGAGGTCATAATTTATTAAAGCATCCAGTTATTCATTTTTCAACTCACAAACATCAACTCTCACTCAAGTGGAATATAGCATATATTTCTACGCTAGCGAAAATAATAGTTTAAAAAAAAATATCTAACCCTCTGTCTCCCTAGTAGCGTAGAGGTCAGCGTGCGCATCTAGCAAACCGTTTTCTCACTTTTTGAATGACATCTGCCTAAGAATGTTGTTACTCCTGTTTCCGTTCCTATTTTTTCAACTCTTGCGCTTATTTTATTAATTTTTTGTTTTGGATTTAATATATAATAAATGATTTATATAACTAATGATAGTTATTGATCTAGCAGTATTTGCATAATTTAAATTTTAACTCTCCCAGTGACGTAGAAGTAAGCGTGCGTGCCTAGCAATCCGGGGAACGAAAGTTCGATTCCCAGATCTGTCGGATTTTTAATAATCCAAAAATACAGAACTAGATTCCCATCGGTTTGAGGAATTGTCTGACAAACAACTCTCCTGAAAAAAAATCTTCACATTGTGGAGATCTATATACTCTGCTTTCGAAGTGGATATCTTCACATCGCGTAGATCAATATGCTCCACTTTGGGAGCGAATTTACACGGTTTTGCATGAAAAGATAGTTTAGTATATGGTAATATATTCTTGTATTTATGAATGTATACTTTCGACTTGGTTCTGTAAGACTGTTTTGAAATTACAAATATTAAAACTATTATTTGAAAAATTTATTCCTTAAATGTGGTACACAAAAAAATGTAATGTATATAATGTAAATATATTAACCAAATACTGTAAAAGATAAGTGATTTTGTTTTTATATGAAATAAATTTTTAGAACGTAATTACGCGTGTTTTCGTGCAGCCATTTTATGTTTGGAAAATGCAATTGCAGACACTGTTGGAAATCTCTCTGCACCAAGTTTCAAGTCATATCACGTGCATTGCTTGGCCAATCAACGTCCGTTGTTTTGGCACGTGATCAAAGAAAAATTTAGGTACGTGATGGTTGTCTTATAAATAAAATATTAAATAACATCCACATAAAGCACCGAGCGATGATGGTTTGTCTTTAGAACGAATATATTTCAGTTTTGAAGTAATGTGTGTTTTAAAAATTGTATTACGTAAATAAAAATCTGAACTGAAATTTAAAGTAGCTATTATATTAAACGAAAAAACATTGAACAGTGTTTTAGTGACGTTAATATTTAACGTTTTCGACTGATGGTGCTTGATGGAAATTGATTTTAAATTCTAATTTATTTAAGACTGGTAAACTTCCATATGTGAGATCACTGTTAGCGACCTGGGTTTCACCTTTCGGCATCTTCAGGCTATTTTATATGTGAGCAGTGAGCATCTGTATCAGATTTTGAAGGAATTTAAGTTAAGCAAATGTTTTACAACCAATACTCGTGAAAAAAATTAACTGATAGTGTAACGCTGTAACGATTAATATCGATCATAGAAAGGAAACGATATAAAACTCTCGGTTTTAACAATATAAAAGTTTATTTACTGAATATTATTTGATAGTGGCACAATGATAGTTATTATTATTGAGAATTTTTTTTTAACATACCATATTCGCTCCCAAAGAGGACCTACGCAGTGTTAAAATATCCAATCTGAAAGTGAAATATATAGATGTTCGCAATGTGAAGACATCTTGACACATTATTTATTCACGAGAATTATTTGTAAGACAATTGCTTAACCCAGTAAACGCCCAGTCCTGAATTTTTTGATGTTGATACCGAACCCGCATTACTTGGATTGCTAAGCGCGCACACTAACCTCCACACTACTGGGATTAATTAATATCAGATTTATTTTTAGTATCAATAAAACATATAAACGTATCATTGATAAACCTTTCATCAATATTTGCTTATTTTTCTGTGACCCCAACATTGGGAATCACTGATCTTAACAATCTATCAAATTTAAAGTTTTTATAATTTAGTTTCAATGAGAAATAAATTTAAGCTTTTATTAATAAGGTTTATATAATAAGGAAGGGTCACTTTCTATATTGCCAGATGTTGGATTAATCAAAAGAAAGCCTTTCGAGTCTATTTATTGAATGTCAACATGATTTTTTTTAAAGATAACTAATGTAGATTTTTCATAGACTATTGAACAATGTATTACAATCGTTATGCCATGGTATATAGTAAAGAATCTGAGTCGTCACTGTGGAAAAATAAATAAAAATTTTCAGCTGTGAATTTTCTGATTTTTCAGCGATTTCTTTCAAAATAAAGAACCTTAACCATATTCGACATAATTTGAAATGGGTTTTTTATTTATTTGTTTAGTATAAATTCAAATACGGGATCAGGTTTGAAAGCTCAATTCAGTGCTACGTTAGATAATGTTAATGGATCACAGAATACGAGGGAAATAAGTATTTATTTAACCACGCAAATAATTCAGGATAAAAGCTCATTTTGAACTTAGTGGAGATGGCATTCATTTTGTAAAATATTTGTTTAAAATTATACTTTTTCTTTTCTACCATTCGACACGTAGCCACACCCATTGTGCGGGCGTGAACAGCGGCGTAACGAACGTGATGCGTTTTACTAAATTATGAGAAGTGTCGCTGGAGAAACTTTCCAAGATATTGCTTGGCGTTCACTAGAGTGAAATCGATCACGATGGTTTTGCCTCCATGCTCTGTCAGCTTGGTCTTATAGAACTTCCTACTTGATAATGTGGCTGAATGTGATGCTAATTGCATTCTTTTAGTCATCTCCGCTCCCAAAGTGGAGCATATGAATCTACACAGTGTGAAGATATCCACTCCGACAATGGGGTATGTAAATCTCCGCAATGTAAAGAAGTTTTTCACGAAAATTATTTGTTACAATTACTCAACCCAATGGGCATCCAATCCATTTTTCAGATTTTAATAATCTGACAGATGGTGATTTGAATCCGCATTCCCCAGATCGCTAGGCGCGCACCCTACCAACTACTAATGCATTTACTAATATTTAATTCCAACTTGTTGCGGCTACCTTATTCTAATATATTATCTATATCAGGTGATAATTTAGAATGTTTAAAATTATATAATTAATTTAAAAATAACAATTTTAACCATATGTAATTTTTTTACATTGCTGCTGTTTATTGTTTGGAAAAGCCTTATGTGACATACAGACATACGCATGTATTTTTTGTTTAATAGTTTACATATAATATAATTTGCGCGGCGTTTTAATTATCGTCTGGAAATTTGAGAAAATTCACGTGCTACATCGTAATAACATATATCTCACAAAAAATGAATAAATACGACGAGAAAAAATTAAAAGCTTTCAGAATAGACTACACGCAATACAAAAAATTGGTTATAATAACAATATTGAAAAAATAAAGCTCCCTTGTTTTGTCTGGCGCTTTTGAAAGCTCAGAGGGATGGGGGAGCAAAACAGAGGTGAAGCACCATTCGAAAGCTCCTTCACAAACAGTGACAAGTCAACCCTTCAAGAAGCGAGCCTTCAAGATACGTGCCTCTCATGAGTATGTCTTGATCGATTGTATAGAATGTATTATATATTGTACTTACAATTTGTATATTTTTCACAAAATAATATACCAGTATTTCTAAAATATATAATATTTAAGCGAATCACTGATAGGTATTTACATGAGCTTTTGAGAAGTGAGAAAAATGAAATTTTAGAAAACAATGTACAGTAGGCACAACATGTCTGCTTAATTATTTAAACTTAATTCATAACATTATTAAAAAGATATAATTTGAAGTGGATTAAGATAAAAATTGGTATTTCATTTTTTTTTTATACCATGTTTGCTCCCAAAGTGGAGCATACGGAATCCACACAGTGTGAAGAAATCCACTTCGAAAGTGGAGTATATGGATCTCCGCAATGTGAA
>JAGVSQ010012318.1:0-11710 GCA_022683975.1 Rhyacophila evoluta
TATATTTATTTAAGAAAAACCAATAAAATTGATGAGGTGGAAGCCCCTTTTTATGATTGAAAATTTCTTCGGGTGTCATTTTTTTTAACTAAAATTCTAAATTTAGATATTAATTTGTCATTTTCATCTAATATCCTTTTGACAGAATATGTATTATGTTGTATTGGTTGTAATTATGAATAAATCTATTTTGAGAAAACTGAGGGTTACATCTATTTTCCTTTCTATTAAACTGTTAAAATGACAACAATATTTAATGATTAGTTAGCTTTCTTGATGTATTTTATTTTAATGTAAAAATATTTTAAGTTTAAAATCATTTTTTCGTAAAAATGTTATTCATTTATTTCCATAATATTGTCCTCTACCATACAAAAATTTAATTAAAAAAAATAAAAGATGAGTCTTAAAATTTTTACTAGACTTTACACTACGTCTAAGCTATTTAGATATAACAAAACAAATCATGTATGTTAATTTTGAAAATTTAAATTGTTATAAAAATATTATATTTAAAATGAGATAAGATATTTCATCGTAAGTAACATTAAAATATATTAAACAGAATTTATTTGGCGGTTGTAAAATAGCAGTGAAAAAGTAATTGTACATTACTTTCAAATAAGACTATGGATCTTGTAAATATTATAACAGTTGATAAAGTTTAATGTAAACATACAACTTTTCGAAAAATATCGTCTGGTATATAATTTTATTTATTATTTCTCTATTTCACTCTTTAAATTAGTGTTATGCTAATGTCTAAGAGTCAATCGTCGCTTTAGAGTGCCTGAAATGTATTTGAAAGTATTATAGTATATTATGTGAAACTGAACGTAGTTACTACGTGTTTTCAATTAGTAAAAGTACCTCGATTTTCTGTGTACGCGTAGCACTTCCCTTTCAGCGGAAACGTATCAACATGATTTTGCGCACAAAAAAAAATATGTTTTATAAATTTTCCGAAAGTTTGTTTGAAGCAGGCGCATACATAGAGATCCGGCCGGCAGCATAAAACACGGATAAAAGCAATTTGTCGGCGTTGAAATAAAGCCTTCGCGAGGCTTCGACGGAAAATCAACACTCAATACAGGCAGGCGGCAAGGGAGGCGAGAACTTTTTATCGCTCGTGTCAATGGTAGGGTAAAAAGACGAGCACATAGGAATATGAAATTTATAGATGCAATTCTGTCTGATTGGCTGTATTTCGTAGAAAAAGTATCGGAAATTTTTCTAAATTTTCACTTGCATTTATTTAGATTAAATTTCTTTTCGGATTTTTATAGAATACTTTTTCGTATGACAAGATACAAATTATATGAGAATTACATATAAAAAATACAATACAATCTAAAATAGAAGACATGAAATTCAATCTCAAAAGTTTTTTTCTTTAATGCAATTAATTTTTATGATGGATTTGATGATGAATAGTTTATGAATAAATTATGGTCTCCTGGAAAAATTCTAACTGATTTTTTTTTGATTTTAAAAATGAACATATTAACATTTAGATACTCAATTGTTATGCTTAATTCGTGAAATTTTCGATTTTAAGGATCAAGGATAATTTCTTGACGTATATGTAATTGGATGTGTGTTAGATTGAAATAAAATATAAACCACAAAATATTTTATTTAAAATAACAAACTTATATTTTATATTCACAGTTTTATTATTTTATATCAGTAACCTAAAAAAAATGTATTCTATAAATTAAAGCCTTCGATGTTGCATTTGATAGTAGTATTCACTCTCTAAGTGGATAATATGCATACCACAATATTTTTTTAATACTCTCATAAGTCATGTCCTTGTATTGTGCCAGTATCCTGCATTTGCAATATTTGAAAGTCTGTATAATTACACATACTTTTACGATGACAGTAATAAGTAAGATCAAACAAAAAATAGGCCGCTTTGAAGTTTTCTGTAAGCTTTTATTACACAACGCTGACCCAAAGATATTGTTATATCTTTTTTTGGATTAGAAAAGTTATTTAACTGCACGTTTCATTGTGCTATCTTCTTTTTTAATATTTGACATTTCCTCAGCTCTGAATGTAATTATTTACTTCAGTAATGTTACACTATTAATGCGCATTCGTTGGATACTTTTACTCATTTTAATTAATCAATAGAACATTTTTTCAATTCGAAATGGAATATTGTGTGCATTAATTTCGTCTGTAACAATTAATATACTTTACAATATTATTATTTGCTCTAAAACGTTAACTATTGTAGTTTTTTTTTACATTGCATCCTGCAACCCATATGAACACTCTTTTGAGGAGTTTCTATAGTGTTTTCCACGATTTTTTTATCAATACATACATTTAAAAAGTTATTTGGTTTCAGGTATAGTAGTACATTTTTAATCACTTAGTTCATCTTTGAACAAAATATAAATTATACTTTTGAAATTTTTATGAAAACAGTTATTACTAGTTATATTATTAGTTATAAAATTAACTCACTCGTTTTGCTGAAATATTTTCAACGAGGAAATTATTTACGATTACATTATATCAAAAACCCTATTTATTTACAGGTAAAAATAACTAAATAATAAAAAATAACAAAAAATATACTGGTGTTACAAATCAAATTGTCCAAAAAAAAAACACAAGATTTTAATTTTCAATAGACAAGAGTGAGAGAAATTGTAAAATAAAATACATCATATTGACGAATATCTGTTTAGTAATCAAAATCCCACCACATATTGATTAGTTTAAAATTTTTTAGTTGTCATTTTTTATTTCTTAAAATTGGTCTAAAACCATCTCAAAAAGCTTTTATATATTTCATATATCTACCAGAAACAAAATTTAAATAAATTAACGTTTTTTTAGAAAGATAATCAAAAATGTCACTAATTTCAATAATCACTACCGATACAATAGAAACATTTGGCGAAATTTAAGATACAATATTATCATTAAATATTCATTTATCATTGTAATTTTTTCTTCGTACTTAATCATAGCATTGATTAGCATTTGAAACCAATATTTAAAAATCAATGATAATATCATACGACTCTGTCACTACATTCATGCTTGAAAATTTCATATAATCCGTATCAGAACAAAAGTTGGTGTTCTATCATATTTCTATTGTATATCAACTAGTATAAGCGCGCCTACCAATCTGGAAAATGCGTCTGTCTGATTGGGTTAAGCAATTGTCTGTCAAACGTGAAAAATAATCTGTCAAATCGTATTCACATTACGGAGATCTATATGCTTTACTCTGGGAGCAAACATGGTATACAAAAAAAATATTAGTAATTTTAGTTTGCCAACACATAAAAATTTGTGATAATTTTATAAAAATTTGTGATATTTTTATAAAAAATCTGTTCAGATTTTATTCTATTCAAAATTAGTGAGCCAATGAACCTTAAGTTAATAGCATTTCAATTTGAATTATTTTGCAGTAATATAGCAGAAGTTATATGCAATTTCTACAATTCGTTTCTTATAACGCTGAGCTATGCACTTGTCTCAGAATTTCTAATATCGCATAAACACGTTTCCTGTGAAGCTGCCCCTGCGTTATCGATTCCACGTAAAACAGGAAGCAAAATTCCAACAAAAGTGGGTCACAGATATACGGGGAAAGCCACCGTACAGGTATAACTTATTTTACATTATTGGCAACTTTCAAAAACAGATATTTCGCGAACTAAACTAGAAACAATACAATCCGCATTGAAATTATAATAATTAAATTATACAATATAATCCTTCACTTAAATTAATTTAGTAATATTCAACATAACATACAATATTATTTAAAATCAATAAATAAAACTCAATTATGTAGTATTTGAATTTTTATAATATCGAGACTTATTTTTTAACACAGGCTCCAAAGCATTTAAGTTTATATTCAAACTATGTCGATTTTTATCCTCGGCTATGAAAACTGGATACGCGTCTTTTGATTCACAAACACATATACCCAGTCAACCACTATACTGCCTACGTAAACCTAAATACAGTCAATGGCATAATATCATAAATTGAAATATACATCAGGCAATATACAAGATGAAATTATGAACTTAATTTTTTAAAAAAATATTTTAAGCAGAAAATAGTATAGAAATCATGGTAATGTGTGTTTCACTTATCTGAAAACAGTTGTTTGACAATGTAACATTATTTCTTAGTACAAATACAATATGTGATACGTATCTCTTGTCATTTTGCTTAGAAATGTTGACTTAATATTTTTGTGTATGAGCATATAATTTAAGCTTTTCTTAAAATTAAACTTTTCTATTGGGCTGCGTTAATGCTTATTATTGCGCGCCTAACAATCTAGGGAATGCGTGTTCGACTCCCTATCTGTCGGACATTAAAAATCTAAAAAATGCAGGATTGGATGCCCATTGTGTTGAGAAATTGTCTGACAAACGATTCTCGTGAAAAGTAACCTTTTAAGACGTCTTCACACTGTGTAGATCCAAATACTCCACTTTCGGAGTGGATATCTTCACACTGTAAATTCATATGCTCCACTTTGAGAGAAAACATAGTATACAAGAGTGATGCATCTAAATATCGTAATAACAAACGTCTAGTAGTTTTAGTGGTTGAATTGGTAATCACGTAATTCGTAACTAAAGTGTACGGGTTATAACTCCGTAGCTAAATTTTTAAACCCAGCACTAGATTTCATTAGTTTTAGTGTTAAGTCTTAAATGATGTTTGTCATAAAAAATCCAAGATAAGTCTTCACATTCTGGACATTTATTATTCACGTTGAGTAAAAATATTTTTAAAAAAGTCGAGTTAAATATCAAATAATAAAGCTTTGTTATACTGTCCGTTTTTGTTCTTTTGAATACCAATTATTTTAATCATAAGTGCGGATTTGGTTTCTGATAAAAATAAGTAATAAGCTTTAGTTTTTTTAATTTAAATTATGTGACGGTAAGCTGGACGAGAACTCAGTTGGTGACAAATGAAATTCTAGAGATTTAATTAAAACAACTTGTGAAAGTGCTCTCTCTGCGGGAAAGTTTGTTTTTGCTCCGTTTTGCCTCTTAAAAATGTTTTAGTAAATATTTCTAAACTTCAACTTTTCATCATGTATTCACTCACCTAGGGAACTCTATGATTAGACATTTTGACCAACTTATTAAATTTATTCCGTACGTATTCTCTAACTTATAAAAGCTAAGTTTCGTGAATTATATTATTTCCTGGTTTTTACTATATATGTATTTATACAAATTGCATATTAGTAAATATTTCTTATTCATGAATGATGTAAATTAAATTTATTAAAGATAAATGAAAATCATATTTCGCCATCTAAAACCATATATATTTAAACTTTTATCATTGATAATTAATATTTTACACTTTTTGTATTATTTTCCTACAACTAAGTACGTATATTCGTACATTTTTTTTTATTTATCTTTATTTGGTATTTATGGCGATTATTTAACATATCTATTTTTTTAAATATAAATTCTATCTAATCAATTTGAAATGTATGTTCCCCGATATGGTGATTTTACCAAAACAACACACTAATTGAAAATGCATATATGCAGTCAATCAGTTTTTTATATAAATATACTATATATTAACATATTTCGTCATGTATTTGGCTTGTAAAATTATGAAATTGTGGGGTGATTTCCATTTATTGGTGTTATTTGATTTTTTACATAACTAATTTTGGATTGATTGAAAGTTCCCGGAGCATGCGTTACACAGATGAATATAAGTGTATTCATTTCAATTTTGATAGCTATACACAGGTGTGGCGTGTAATACTTATTGTTAATATCAAAACCCTATAAAATATCAACAGTATGTGATTATGTATGAAAAATTTAGTCAAGAATATTGTACTTGATCACATTATCTTGTCTTACAATAATATTTATACAGTTTTAACGTGGCACGTATCTTTTTATCATAAGCATAAGACATGTTTTGGATCATGTCGTCATGAAAAATCATGAATTATGTTTTCACTGTAGACTAAATGGTATATTAACTCAATTCCGGTTTTTCTGTCGTGAAAATGTCTAACTATTTAGCTTGTTTGACCTCAAAAAAACTGTGAATGTAAGCTTTTTTAATAAAATAAATGTACAAAACCTTTTTTCAGGTGTTCAAAACCAAGTCTTTGTGTAAATTAAAATAAATTCTCACGCAATATATAAAATACAAGTAATTTTTTTGACCATAGAGATATATATTTTGGATATGAAGTGATTATATCACACAATTTTAATAGAAAATTTTTGATCTTTGCTCAAGAGTGAATGAACCTATACTCGAAAGTTTAAATATACATATATTATAAGGAATGTTGCAAAATATTTTCACGTATAAATTGAAACTAGAAATATAGGGAAATAAATCATCATTTTCACGAGAGCGCTGCACTTCAACGCTTAGCAATAATTCATCTTTTAGTTTTTGCATGGTGAGGAGTAAGATTGCTACATATACGATTTTTACTACTTTATTCTAAATATTGAGCACATGCATTAATATACTATCATATATATTATAATAGATTATTTTCCATATCGTGGGACCGTTTAATTTTAGCTGTGCTATGTAGAAGTAAGATTTTAACCCGTGACCATCGGTGCTTTAGCATACAAACTTTACATGTTTACTCTGCCACCAAGACAACTTGTTTGAATTCTAAATTATATAAAACTGGTAAACTTTCAAATGTGAGATCACTGTTAGCGACCCGGGTTTCACCTTTCGGCATCTTCAGACTACATTATATATGGGCAGTAAACGATCATATAACTACTACAATGATCTCACATATGGAAGTTTACCAGTTTTAAATAATTTAAAATCAATTTACATCAAGCAAAATCAGTCAAAAATGTTAATTACAACTTGTTTGATTTAAAGGCGTAAATTTCTATAATCACGAAGTGGAATAAAAAATATACACACGAAATGAAAAACAAATTGCGGATTCAAAATAAAAATTCATTCATAGAAACTATCAGTACAATAAATTGATGATTAAAAAATAATAAATATAGAGAAACTAAAAAATGTTGGCATCAACTTTGACCGTGGTTTCGAAGCAGCAAAAAAAAAACCTTGTGAAAAGTTTCTTGCTGTACCTTTCATAAGGTACAATGAGCAGTTTTGACGTTCCGGCGTGTATCGATCGTTACTTCTCTCTTTCACCGACGCTTTTTAACATTTTTCGCTATGGGACGTGACAATGTTATTGCCTGAAACCAATTTCAAAGGTACAATTTAAAAACAGGCGGGTTTTTAACAGACATATTCGAATAATGGTTTGTTTACCTAATGCTCTCTGCCCTTTTCTTTTATGTTGAGCTTGCCTTAGACCTCAGAAACGGCAATTTAGTATTCATTCATTTTTCGTAACAATACAATAAAAGAGAACCATGTGATTGACAGAGAAAAATCTCAATTAGCCATTTAAATTTTCTGAGTAACTTACTATTTATATACTAATACAAATTGGACATGTAGACAACTATTGTATATATCGCACATAGTAAAAAAAAAATACCTCGTATAGCATACAACACAAAAAATACAAAAGCTTAAAAAAACATTAATAATTCCACTTTTATTTCGATCAGTAAATTATGATATTTTTAATATTGTGTGATATACCTCGTATAATTTTTATCTTAGTTGTTTATATGTCCCACCGTTATTGGTGTAGAGATATAATTATCATCAATGATATAATGTAAATTTAATATCAAGCTTAATTTTTTCATTAAATACTCTAGCACTTAGTCCGAATCCAAATTCACAATATTAATAATAATACCGTTCTGCCCAACTCACTAAATCTAATATACTGTATTGTGTCTTTTATTTATAACACACATATTTATGTAGTTGCAAATCCTACTCGCTTGGGATTTACGATTTAAGAAAAATCTTTTTATTCTATCACCCTAAATCCGCCATCCGATTATCCCGACCTTATTAAATCGAGCGTCTATTATATATTAAATTGTGCCTATTATAAAAGAAATATTTTCAGCAAATGTATAATAAATATTTTTTATCGAATAAGTAATCTTTTCCGATAGTTATATTTATTTTATTACGCATAATTGTGTCGTTAATAAAACTAGATTTTAAATATCAGCATTCAAAATTAATCAAAATATTTATTTCGCAAAGCTGAAATAAAATTTCTTTTGAGAATTATAAATAAATAGTAAGTAGCATTTAATATAATTAGTTTCATGGGGATTGTAGGTTTGTGTACAATTATTATTCAAATGCCAGTAAATGAATTCCGACAAAACCTTTAAAGTGTTTTTGCGGCATTCTATGTAAATATTACAGTGCCTCCTTGTTTGCTAAAACCCACAGTAAAGATAATAATTTTCAATGAATGACCTTTAAAATGGATTTTATTTGCAACTTCATGAATAATTATTATAACTATATCTCTTCTTACAAAATGATATCTACCATCAAACGAAACGTCGGGGTTTTTTCGGACATTTCTAAAATGGAAGTTTTTTTCATTATCATAATAAACCCGTAAAAGGCAATATTAATTCCAACCTTTTTCATTTTATTTGCATTTATATTTGACGTTTTTATAGGGAAAATAATTTCGAAGTCAACAAAATATTACTGCCATCTCTTGATCGTATTTTGATAGCTATCATTTTTATTAATATTGAGTTCACACAAAGCGTTTTCATTATTAAGTAAAATATACTATTCCATCATTCATAAATTCATAAAATCGTTAAGCAAACATATTAAATTCGTAATAAATGTTTTTATTGATAATAAAATTCGTAAATTATTAATCTGTTTTACATTAATGTCATACACGTTTAAACATAATTATACTAAGATGCAAAACAAGTGTTGATATGCTGCATGAGAGCAGCGGATATTATGTAAACAATAGAGAATAAATAATGTGATAATAGGAATTGATTAGTTTAACTTTAAACAATTTTGACTGTCACTATAATAGTGTATTAACATTACTTTATTGAAGCCCAGTTATTTTTTTTTGTATCAACAATTTACGAAAATGACATTATATTTTTATCATATATTGTATCTTTAGTTATAATAAATTATTTATCTGTCGATAATGTCTAGCAAAAATCATTACGAAATATTAAGTAGTCTAGTTAATAGTGTCACAACTGAAATATAAATCAGAGAAATAAATGTTATAATTAAATTATATTTTACTTTAAGTGCTGATAAATATAACGTTATAAAATTTATATGTGACATAGCTAAATAAGAGCTTATACAAAGCATTAAATTGAAGTATCAAATAAAAAAATATTTATATTTTAACAAAAATCGTTTTTTGTAGAAAAGCTATCTACAGCATTTGGTGCAAATTGAGACGATCGTAGTTTTGAATATCATTATATTATATTTATAAAGATGTTTGGAAAATTGATTTGATTTCATCACAAATTCATACTTATATATGTTTGCTTCTACTGAATAATTAAAAAATGTACTATACATCATTGTTTTATTTAAGGTTTTAACTGTAAGATTCATCCCCATTTCGAAATTTGGTGACTTACAATTAAGGTATAATAGTGACTTACCTAACTTAAACTTAATCCTGAGAAATATATGAAGTTTGATATTTAAAAAGATGTTTATTTATTATTTTCCTGAAAATATCATTCAAAAAATTTTTTAAAGCTTTCTATTCAAAAATATCAAGATAAGTTTGAACGATTGAAAAATATTTTTATTTTTTTTTCATGTTACTTAAATATTTAATATATTAACAACATGAACTAATTTACCTAATTTTTAAATTACTCAGATATATACTCATCTATTAATCAACTCGTACAAATTATATACAACAGTTTAATAATACGAAATCAATCATCCAAAATACTTATCAAAAGAATATCAAGAGATTTATTTATTTGACAATAATCTTTAAAGACAAACGCTAAAGATATGCATATAAAATACAATGCAAAGAAATACACAGCCTCTTATTGTAGATTCTTGCTTTAAAAAAGGTTCGGTATATATAATACATTTCCCGTTGAGGCATGATGACTGCAAGAGGAATCTCAGTTTTAGGTTCGCATATTCAACCGACCTGGAAAAGAACATTATGAATAAATTGGCAGAAAATTTCCCGATTGCGTGTGCTTTTTAGTGTGAAAGTTTTTGTATCGAAGCTTAAAATGTTGATACATTTTCATAAACGACGTTATGAAGCGTCTCAACGCCTGTTTTATAAGCATTCAACCATGGTGCTTTCTGATTATTTGAAACATTATTTGACATCATTTTTTTTTGATATCCACATTCCTGTATCAATATTTAGTAGTAAAACAGCTTTTATGTTATTTTTTATATCTCCTGCTTCAAAAAAATGTTTACGTTTTTAATTTGTATACTTCATTTTTAAATTGCATATCGCTTTAATAATGAAAATATTTTACCGAGCATTTAAATATAATGAAAATGAATTAACGACAATTTGAAAATTAATACATCCAAAAAAATTTAGTTGGTGTGATAATATCGACAAATACCTACTAGCAGAAATACTGTATTATTTTTAAGCGTAATTTTTTTTACTATTTTGTCAATCTTTTTTTAAAAAGTTGGACTTAAAACAATCGCTGTTATTATATTTTGTTGTGATAATAATATTATATTGTTTGTCATTCAAATATGTGTTTACTTCAAGTGTCTATAAACTTGTGTGGGTAGAATGTTATTTTTTTTAATATTGCAACAGTAATGATATTATTTTAACTGCAGTGAGTATAAACATAAAATATTCTAAGTAGTTATTTGTAGAACCAGGCAGTTACTGTCATATATTATCTTTTTAAATTGATATTTTATCAGCACAAACATGCACCTAGTGATCGCCTGATGCAAACAAAACAAAGCGAGTATAATAGGTAGGCAACTACGTCAATGTGCTGGCGGTAAACTGTGTAAGCTCAACCACTTGAATAAAAATGAATAATTCATGGACGCCAGCTCTGCGCCCCAACTTTCAGGAATAAAATGCAGATAAGGTAGTATGCGACGACTGCGTCCGAGAAAGTTGCTTCACTCGAGATGACGAAGCACCGCATTACGTCAGACGCGAAAGCTGTTTGCTTCGATGCATTTGCTGAATATTGAGACATGAACAATATTTAAGTTGTTATTAATACGTTTCTTGAAAGCTCTTTAATGTTTTAGTCTTAACGAACCCAATGCTCTTTTCAAACATGTAAAAATATTAAAATATATAAACACACAATTTGTTTTTTTTTTAAATCAGCACTTCAGCCACGCCTACTTATCTTTCGGCTATTGGGGTAGACATATTTATGTTTTTTGATAACTTTTTAGTTGTACTGATTTAAGCATATTTTTGTAGAAAGATTATTTTATTTACACAAAAACACAATCATATAAAATAATATTCCATTACAAAATATCATACGTTTTTAATGTACTGCTAGAAGTCTGAACTATCAAACAGTTTTTTGTGAGCGTTTTAGTTGGGGTTCAAGAAATACGTTTGCATTTGTCTGGTATACAGCCTTAAATCCAACGGATTTCTCCTTTCAACAATATTACTTTCTCTTATTGATTCAAATTTGACTGTACTCTATGTGTTATATTATTACTAAAAATCTAAAAAAAATATCAGGTAAAA
>JAGVSQ010012319.1:0-11710 GCA_022683975.1 Rhyacophila evoluta
CAGTGATCTCACATATGGAAGTTTACCAGTTTTAAATAATTTAGAATTTAAATATGTTTATTTTTGGAACGATAAACGTATTTTCCGAAATTGCCAAAAGTAGTTCGCGGGTTAAGTGTTAAATACACTACGCACAAACTTATTAATATTATATACTGTTAAAATATCATAGGTTAATATTTATGTGTACTGAAGTTTTGAAAGTATTACATAAGTCATTTAATTGATCTTACTTTCTAGGTATTACAACTTGACAGACATTTCTTTAGTATTCGTTGATATAATACTTGCATTTTGTAATCTTCCTAATTACAAATAAATTAACATGTTAATTGACAGCATGATGAGTATTTCTTTTTTTTATAATTTGACCCTGTCAGAACGTTAGTTTGATAAATTAATTTGAAATAAACGTTTGTAAGTATGTAAGTAAGTATTGTGAGTAAAATGTTAAAATAATGTAAGCATAAAAATAATATTATATTGCAATGTGAAGCTGTAATATGATTCACCTCATTACACAATCGTTCTCGGTGTACGAAAGTGAATTACAAAATCATATAATACAACGTAATCAAAGGATCATTTATCAAATATTTTTTCCTTCCGAGTAAAGATGCCATAAAGAGATACTTATACGAACGAATAAGCTAACATAATGGCCTGCTAATTTTTAATAAGCGATATTGTTTGTTGTAAAAGTTTTTTTATTTTTTTAATAGTAAATACAGAAATTTATTTTGATACTGATCGATTAATTTTCTTTAAACTATTAAGTAATCTGAATATTGCAAGCTATTTTATCGATTATTGTTTGCTTAGCATTAATATCAAAATGATATTCATATAAAAATGAGAATTTTATTTTATTATAAACAAACTTAATATTGAATTTTGCAATATGTTTAATTTTATGATTTTGAATTTAAATTAAGTTAAAAATCAATACTGAAAACAAGTTAAGTATATTTAATTATAATGACGCTTATAAATTTTTATATTAAAAATACTTTTGAAATTATTTAGTACGTGATTTATGAACAAAAATTCAAACTTATTGAATATTTTTTTTGGATTAAGAGCTTAATATTTAGTTGAATTTAATAAAATATAAAATTTTTGTTGATAAAATCAGTAGTTATAAACTAAACGGTATTTTAATTCATCGTTTAAATTAATATTATTTGCAAACGTATAATTTACAGCTGATCAGATATCATTTTTATACCATGTTTGCTCCCAAAGTGGAGCATATAGATCTGCACAGTGTGGAGATATCCACTCTCGAAGTAGAGTTTATGTATCTCCGCAATGTTAATTTATTATTTTTTACAATAATTATTTGTCAAAGAGTGGCTAAAACTAATGGACATTCAGTTTCAGTTCAGTTTTGTGTTCTTAGATTTTTAAAATCCGACACATGAGGAATCGAATCTGCATTCCTCGGATTGTTAGATGTCTACGCTACCAATTAAGCTAACCGAAGAATAATAAACTCAAAGTAAAATTTGTATATATTGAAAGCTAAATAAATAAATTAACGAATTTTGAGGGCTTGAATCGATACGAAATTGAACACTCCTCAATATTAAATGCAAAAAAAGTATTTTGGATTAATTGAATGATTTTATGACAGCATCCGTAATACAAGATAATTTGTCTAGAAATGGGGCCCATGATATTTTTATATATTATTATTTCTTGGAAAAATAAAGTAGAATAAAATATATTAGAAGAATTGATAAATTTCAAAAGCTCACCTTATATAAGTTTTATATACACGAATTGCAAGTATGGTAAAGTAAAAAAATTCTATACGAATAGGCACTGAATTGTTTCCAAGAATGCTTTCATAATCAATAAAAAATATACGTTTTACAGTTAACCATCGATGTGAAATATTATGAAAAAAATATCTTTCGATCGATTTTTTATGATAGAAGTAGCCTTCTTGTCACCTGCGGTTTCTACTGTCTGTATAAAATCGTTTCATATCATTCCAACGATCTTGCATTTTTTTTTTGCGGTGTCGTGTGGAGAATTTTATATTTTTGTTTTTTAATAGAAAAAATACATGACAACCCATTCATCAAAGAGTTAATATTTATATGTAAAATTATAATGTTTAGTTGTATCTGGTTGCCTCCATAGATATCGATCGATTTGTTATTTATTACGTCTCAAATCGCTTTGCTTAATTATATATTAAACTGAAAAAAATACAATTTGATATTTTCAAAATCTGGAAAACCTTGATTTAAGTATTTATTACATATCTTTTTTTTCATTTAAATGCATGGATATTATTTATTAGAATAATTTAAGATAATCAATCTCAAGCACAAATTTTGATGACGCTCAAAGACAAATTTAAAAGTGCAATTTACATCAGACATACAATTTAAAAAAAATCTGTCTCAGTTGAAATTAATTTATTAAATGCTGCTAATTTTTTTGTACATAATACTGATAAATACGTTCTTACAAATAAATACTGATAAATATACCAAATTTGCCAATTGTCAATTTCCTGTGTAAGGTTATACAAGGATTTATCATCAGGGTTGTTCTTTTTGTATAGTATTCCCTAAAATACGTAGACATCTGTATTAATTTTCTGGATCCTTGGTAAAAAATAAACGAAGTTTCATTCATCGTATACATACATACTGATAAGAGCTATTGTTTCTTTCTAGAATTATTGATACGCCATATTGTTTTAGAAATTGAAAGTAAATTTATTCAACAACGGAAAAATAAATTCGACGTATGTGAGTTTGATAAGAACCTCAAATAAAAATGAGTGGACTTAATAAGAAAAAACGATTATTTAGAATAAGCTTGTTTCGAAATATCAAAAGATAAAGGATGTTGAATCAATGAGTTAACTAATTCATGTAAACGTACGTGACAGTGCAACTAATAAAATGAAAACAATTAAGATTTCTTCAGTAGTGGATAGGTCCAGACAATTTTTATTAAATATGTGTATATATAGTAGGACAGTGTGATAATACAATAAAAATAAAACTTATAAGCCGTACAACATATCATAAATCTAAGCTATATAACAAAAACTGAAAGCGTGTGTCACAAAAGCTTCACCCAATTTTTTTATATCATGTTTGGTCCCAAAGTGGAGCATTTGGATCTACACAGTGAAAGATATTTACTCTAAAAGTATAGTATATAAATCTCCGCAATGTGAAAACATCTTGACAGATTATTTTTTGTCAGACACTTGCTCAACTTAATGAAATCCGAAAAACTGGTAATCAAATCCACGTTTCCCAGATTGCTAGGCGCGCACTCCACCAACTATACTAAGCGGGGAGACTAAATAGTAAATAGTAGCGATGTAAAATTTTGAAGTTATTTTTAATGTATTTACAAATTGACTATGTTATTTTTTCAACTTTTAACTAGAAACAACAATATTTCATACAGCTTAGTATTAAAACTAACTACGGGTTGAATCAAGTTGATGAAGAATGGATTTGATTGTATCCCAGGCAAAACCGGGTAATAAAGCTTATATACCGACGAACAATTGTATGGCTGCATTGGTATATCATATGTTAAAATTTCCAATTTATTTGTCTTATGGAATTTAGAACACTGTTGCGAGATGAAACTTTAATGTCAACTCAACAATGTTACGCATATTTTTGAATATTTAATCGCTCTTAAGACCAATGATTTGTGCGTTTTCGAATTGGTTGTAAGCTAATTTTAAGCACGTTGTCAAAAGAATTCTTTAATATGACCTCCGCTAAGCCGCTAAAAACAATAAAGAGCTAAGGCGTCCAATCCTTTTCTCTGCCACTCGCCTCATTTGAATAAGTAATGATGATGCCTATACCGTACAGAATGGGCCAACAAAATTATTGCCGGTGACAAACAGGGCCGCGGTTGGAGACTTTTTGTGACACATTTTTAATGATCACCCATTATGGTGTATTCGTCTTGAGTCCAGCATTTGGGTAGTTCAAAATTGAACTATCATAAAAAAATCTATAATAGTTTTTCGAATGTATTTATTCTATTGCATTTCATACTCTATTCACCTAATGATAATCTGATATTTGTATTAATTTGTCCATATATACTGCCAGTAATCTTTGGTGTGTGCATTTGTGGCTTCGTAATTTTTTTATTTCAATACAATAGATTATCAAACTGCATTAAGTTCCATTTAAGTCGTTCGAAGTTTGTCTTACATACATTTTAGTTGACTTCAAAGCTTACATATTTATATAATATCTTCATTATATATAATACGTTATATGAATATAAAAATATTTCGATAGTTTTTTTTTACCAAAGTGTCTTCAAATGTGGCCTACGTTTATATGGATCTTCATAGTGTGAAGATGTATTTTCCAAAATTGAAGCGTATCAATTTCCATAATGTGATGATTGAACACTGAATGAACCTTATCAGCTTTTTTTGTATGTTACTTGATTGTTAATTGATCAACCCAATAGATACTCTGTCTTGCATTATTTGTTGTTTAAAAACTCAGTAATTGTGGGATAAATATATGACTTAAAAGTGAAAATAAATAGTATAAATTTCAAAATCCACCACAGTTTAATGAGTAATTGATTGTATCTGTAATTTTCTGTGAAAAAAATTCACAAATCTTAATATCCGTAGCTACGTACAGTTTTACCTAATTTGTTTCCATCTGTGGTCAACGTGATGCGTTAAATAAATGGCTATCAACCCTCGTAATAATAAGAAAGATACCTATTTAAACCATTCAGACCAAAATGGTTTAATTCGGAATAAAATATATGAAAATAAATTATGGAATCGGAAATTTTTTAATGAGGGTGTCAGAAAAAAATTAGAATAAAAAGTAAAAATTCTTTAAATTTATTTTAATCAACAAATCGTGAAAAATAGCAGTTTAAAGGGTAATGGAGACTAAAAATTATGTTTGTTTTGTATAAAAGATAATATTTTACAGTGAAATTAAATAAAACTGTTGTTAAAAGAATTTTTAAAAATAACAAAGGATAACAAGAAATTAATTCTATCAAAAATTAAGCCATTAGACCAAAGTCGTTTTATAATCGGTTAACATATTTTATCGTATATAATTAATAAAAAAATATATTTTGTATAATATTATGTCCTAACGTCATGTTTGCCATGCCAATTAAAAATAAAAGTATTATATTTTGTACACGGAATATTTTTTTTTATAAATGATGTTATACATGACGCCATCGGATCAAAATAACAAAGGCTAGCAATAGTGTTAAGGCTGTAATAAAATATAATTCTAAATTATGATGTTAAAAATATTTTATTATATCACATTGTTAAAGTTAATCATAAAAATGTGATATTCTCAAAAAAATATTTTTTAAATTTACTCTTATATATAATACAAGATATTTATCACTTTATATAATATCAAAAATAAAACTCGTTTTCATCCAAAACCGCACAGAACATAGAACATATAAAATCTCAACATTGTCGAGATAAATTGATTTTACAAGTACCTATTAGCAGGCAGCTTGTCTGCTATTGAAGTCAATTTGTCCTTAAATTATTTTTTTAGCTCCAAATTTTAACGTATATATAACACTTTATGACATAAACAACAATTTTTGTTTTTTTTTTTTAATATAATTAGAAATTAAAAAATTGCAAGGACATACAAGTATATGCAAAAAACGTATTTGATGAGTTTTTTCTTGAGGATGACAATATGTTTCGAAAAATCAACCAACCGGTCTATCAGTATTTATGGTCATACAAAGAGCAATGGTTATGTTTCAAAATCGCTTCAGTTATTAATATTTTCCATCTGAGCGAGAGTGAACTAAGATGAACGCTGTTTCATAGATTCTTAGAGTAGTCTCTATTTAATTCATTCTTTTTTTATTATATCTTAATATTTACTTTCACAATATTCCCTGTTTTCTATATATTTTTTAATGTGTTTAATTTAATCACCTTTGTCATTTTAACGACGTATATTTATGATTTGTAAAATTTTTAATATATAAAATAGAAATAAATTAAACGATGATTTCATAGAGTTTTTTATAATATTTGAATAAGATTTTTTATACCATGTTCGCTCCCAAAGTGGCGCATATGGATCTACTCAGTGTGCTGTGTCACTTTGAAATGGAACTATCTCTGCAATGTGAAGACGTTTTGAGGGATTATTTTTTACGAGAATTATTTGTCAGAAAATTTCTGAACTCAATGGGCATTCAGTCGCACATCTTTGAATTTTTAAAATCCAAAAGTTAAGGAATCGAACCTCCTTTCCCCGGATTGATAGGGGCAGATGCCAATAACTACTCTACCGGGGAAAATTACATTACAATGTCAAAATATTGTATTTGTGAAGTATTTTAACGTGTTTAGAAGAAATTAACGTAGTTCATAAATTATATTGTATAATTAAAATGAACTTCAACAAAAAAGCATACACAGTTGATTGTCCCCATCATGGTATGCATAATTTGTGGTCTGGTTTTTTCATGAATAGGCGTTGATACCATATTCAAGAGAAATAAAGTCACCTAACGTACTGCCGAAGTGTGGTCATAACTTAACTCCCGTGGTTTCTAAGCATGCCTCTTTTTAAAACCGACATTAGTTAATGTTTTTTTCATATAAAAAAAAGAAAAACTTTACTTGCGTAGCATTAGAAAACGATGAACAGGTATTGGGCGGTTTAAAATATACTTAATTATCCAAGCCGAACTATAAAGCTGTTTTATTTGCATTTTAGCATCGTAAAATTGATTTTAGACCTTTAATTATTTAATGAACCAAAATAGGTGTCCACTGTAATAATTTAAGATTTTTTATCGTCTTATTATCAAAAGTATTTTTAATCTTGCCCGGATATAAGTAGAAAGTTCAAAACAATAATAAAAAAATTAAGTTTCGTTATATCTAAATCTAGAATAATTCTATAACACGATATAAATGAAATAACACCACTGATAGGACAAGCGCGAAACTCATTATTGTATTTATAGTTGGAGTCCAAATAGTATTATAATAATTATAACACGCAGTCAGAAAATTTTTACTCAGTAATATATTTCTACGATTACAATGTATATATTTTTTTACTTTCAGTAATAGAATTAGTAGAATTATTTTATATTTTTTTCTTTGCATTAATAAGAAATAATATTTTTTTTCCGAATACGGAAAAATGTGTAAATACTTTGATTTTAATTTATCAAATTTTATATGACGCTATTTGTTCAAATCATTATTTTATATAACTTAATATACCTAAGATATTCTGTAATATTCGACAAATTTATTAAGTCACAATAAAAAAAAATTGGGTTATATTTCGGGAGTAAATTTATTCCACTATACCAAAATCTAATAGAAAACATTATTTTATGTGTGTATTTTTTACATGTCTCCCCGGTAGAGTAGTTGGTAGCGTGCGTGCCTAGCAATCCGGGGAAAGCGGGTTCAAATCCCCATCTGTCGGATTTTTACAATCCAAGAATGCAGGACTGGTTGCCCATTGGGTTGAGTAATTGTCTGACAAACAATTCTTCACATTGCGAAGATCCATATACTCCTCTTTCAGAGTGGATATCCTCACACTGTGTAGATCCATATGCTCCACGCTGGAAGCAAACATGGTATAAAAAAATACATAGAAAAATCATATGCGAAATTTTCGCCTAGTGTCCTCTTTAGAAATATACCCTTCAAATGTTAACGCACAAAACATATACGTTCTGGTTTTTAAGATCAGTTGTAAAGATCAATATTATGTATTTTTGGTGTTATAATATAATAAGCAATCAAATGATATGCTTTTCATAAGTAAATTTCAATAATATACTCTTATCTTTTTCAAAAATTACCATAATTAAATTCTTATATTCATAAAAGTATAAAATGGAAAAATTGAACAACAGCCAACACTTATTGAACTATGTTTTCAACAAAGCTTTATATGGTATGTGATAAAGTTGTAAACTATCTCTATTTTGAAATACGTGGCGTAATTATATTTGCAAGAATATGCTGAATGAAGAAAATATATTTCTATAATTGCATCGAAGATGAAAGACTTTTTTGCAAGTGAAAATCATTAGAGAACTGCTTTTGTCTCATAAGTGGCGCCTTAGGTCAAGAAGACTTAGTCGTTTGACGTTTGCAAGAGCTTTCCATTGATAATGATGCCTTCGGTTAAATGAGCACCCATCGTAGAGGCAGATGAGGTAGGCTCTGCGGGTCAGCGCGATCAAGTTTGGCCACTATCACACGCAGCCTTTCCTTGTACGGGCGCGACAGCCTTCGTGGAAAGTGGGCAATTTAGAAATTAAATGTTAGCATTTTACGTTCTACAACTCTGAGACATTATGCAGTGATTGTTTGTCAGGTTTTTATCTGCCAGCGAAACCTTCAACATTAAGACTTCACGAGGTCTCTGCTAATTGGTAATAATATAAGAGAAAATTAAACTTTCAATAAAAAAATGTGTCAGCATAATTATCTCGTATGATTAAGCTGTGTTTACTCTTTTAATTGTGTTATTATAGGAAACATTTCATGATTCTAGTGTAAACATTATACAGAAAAAAATATGTTTATATATAAGTCATTCTTTTAATAACACTAGTCTTTAAAAGTAATTATAAAATATATCAAATGGCTTTTCATTGGGAATTAACAGTTAATAAAATACAATTTTGTGATTGATTTACTAACTTATGATTTACAGCTTTAAAAGTCACTTTACTTAATAACACACAAATAAAATCTATATTTCCAACATTAAAGTTCACGTAAAGATACAAAAAAGTGTTTTTTTCATATCATATCTACATTCATTCAGTGAAAGTTTTACAAATAATTCCTAAGTTTTAAAAAGATATCTAATGTATCATGCTAACGTTAAAAACTCTATAGAAAAACACTTTGCTGCGGTATTAAAGCTCGTAATTTCTAGAACTGTAGTGATTGGATCTATTAAATTGGCTACCAATGCAACTTTTTAATACAACTTGATACAACAATATAGCCGCAACAAATAATTATCTCTCAGTCATTAGCTATTATTGACATTATAATTAAATAAATTGAAATAGGTCGGTCACAAAACTAATGCGACAGGTTGCCATACCAATATAACCCGACCAGTAAACATCTCCGCCGATGATAAACAGTGATCAAATAAAGGAGGCTCTGATACAAGTGGCGCACCTTTAAATATAAATAAATATTATGTTTCATATTTTTAAATAATTATTTTTACTTTTTATATTATATCGACATAAAGAATCAAGATTATATAAATATACTACTGGTATTTTAGAATAATGGTATTGGATTAAATTTAGAAATAAGCGCCATAAAAATGATAGATTCGGATGATAATTCCTAACAGGAAAACAGTGAAAAATCATGATTTCGAGTTTTTTTACATACAATTTGTAACCAGAAAGTATATTTAACCATATGTACGTATGTTATGTATGTATATATAATAAATAGATTGGCCAAACATAAGGATGTAATTATTTATAAATATCTAAGCAGAGTTTAAAAATCCATCATTTTTATTTTATATTTATTATATGTACTTTTATATCACCGGCTTATTCAGATAACTGTATAAGTGAATATATGATTTCATAAATACTTTGAATTCCTGGATGGTTGATTTTTTGAATGCCCATACTTTAATTCTAGTTTTCATAGATAAAAATTTCGTAGTTGCAAAACGTAAAATGCATTAAAAATTCATAATCATTCACCCAATTATTTCAAAGATTGGCTGACAAGAGACTTTTATGGTTTGTAGTTATTCAGTTTTTTCCAATAAACATAGATAAAAATTCCGTGATTTTTATCAAGTAAATAAAATAATAGTTTTATTTAACATTGGTAACATTGTATCGTAAGCTGTAGGTTGATACGCCACTGCTTTTGAGTTGGTAATACGATGGTAAACTTTTAAGTCACGATCTTTCCTCTGTACATGGTCGTAATGAAATTATAATCAGAACATCGGCCCTCTCACATTATTTTTGCTTACCAGTGGACATATGAAAACCAGTTCACTTTTTTGTCATATTACATAATATTACGTTATCTTTAAAAATAGTGTAAAAGATTAAACATGCAATTAAATAATTTGCTCTGCATACTTAAGAAATCTATTTAATATTTCGGTATCTATTTATAAAATCCCCGGTAGCCAAGGAGTTACCGTGCGTGCCTCGGAGTCGGAGATTGAAGGTTTGATACTCATACGGCCCATCAATGAAATTGGATTGTTTTATTAGCATTTTTTTTTTGTACTACAGCGATAGAGATATTATATGTACTGAAAAATATTTAAATGCAATCCATGTAATAATAATTATATATATCTTTCTAGTAGCCAGAGGTCAGCTCCCGCTCATTGGAGCCGGAGATTTAAGCTTTGTGCATGATATGAAAAAGATAATTTGAAAAAGTGCGTGTTAAAAAAGCTAGAAAACAACAATTTGAAGTTTTTTTTTGCGTTGAAACCAAACATGCACAAAAACATTTTGTCAAAAAATATGTATTAAATATTAGTATGTACCCCTTACTTCAAGAACTTATTATGATATGTTTATTAAATTGAATATCCTTATGCTGAAATGTCTTGAATATCAAATAAATTGTTATTAACCCATTGTTTACGGTGAACACAAATGTACGTTTCTGAAACCTTCTGTTGCGGCGGTATGCACATTTTTGTGTTCGTCGGTAACATTAAACTTTTTCTATAAAAATCACACGTTTGGCTTTATTGACACGCACTCCACATTTCGAAGTTTACGGACGTACTTTAGGTTGATTAATAAAAGGGCTCCAATCTTATACATGTAAATCACATTTTTTTAACAAAAGTAGCCGTGAACAATGTGTTAAGTAAGAATTAAATCTAAATAAGATGATAAGACAGAAAACAAATTTTCTCAGAACTCTTCCGAGGGACAAAAGAGCACACCGGTTTCACTTGTTCCAGGGTGCTGAATATATAGCTACGCAACTCCCTACAAGATTAAGCACCCATTGAATTGAAAAATTGGCTGATAACCATATACAGTAAGAAAATTTGTCAAAAGTAAATATATAAAATGCGAAGATTTATGTTTACTCGATTTTTGGAGGGGTAATTTTACGTCACTGAGTTCTGCATGCAATGCAATGATAATAAAAAATATATATTTGCTAAAATAGTGTATACAAAATAGAAATTGAAGTATATTTTAGCTAATATTGTATTATTCATTCTGCTAAAATATATTTTAAGCTATCGTTAAAATCTTGGAAGATGAAAACGAAAGGACACTGATCACTTGATATTTTTTATTATTTCTTTCACACTGTGGTATGTTCCGTCAGTCTCGGAACATTAATCAGTGTTGTCGATGTGGCAGCAATACCACCTTGGTCGCCTTCTAAAAGACTCCGATACTAAATTACGACTCGCCATTATTTATATCATCTGGATCGCCGCTTGTCAAACTTTGAAGAAAATTCTTTGATTATTTAATATTATTATAGAACATATCGTAAAATAGAACACCAAACAATTCAAAAAACATGTTTATTATGGATGCAACACATTTATTTTAATTCAATATACAGATTATACGGTAACCAGACAATTGCGCACATGACATTTGCTCACATGACAATTGCTCA
>JAGVSQ010012320.1:0-11709 GCA_022683975.1 Rhyacophila evoluta
TTAAGTATAAAATGTCTTAATATTAATTTCTGTGTTAGTGTGAGCACTTGTCATGGGTGCAGTTGTCTGTTTACCGTTTTTGAAATGTAATAAAATACGTATGCTCGTGAATTTACAACATCCACGAAGATATTATTCTTAAAAATTAAATTAAAATATCAGATCAGTCGGTAATTAAACTCACTTTCGCTTAACTTTCTATGTAATCATGTTGAAATTATTATTAAACAAAATTAACTAACCGACCTTTTTTATTGGAGGTTATGAAGAAAATTTTACTGACATGGCATAAGGCATTTTTTTTCTATAGTGGGCGATATAAGGATCATTGCTTTGAAAACAGGAAACAGTTGCCATCTTTACAAGGCTGTATATTTATAGAAGAAAACGCCTCGTGATTTTTCCTGTTCCTGATTAAGATTATTAAATGTACAAGCTAAATTTATTTGAAGATAAAAATGAAAAAAATACACAAAAGGAAAATTTGTACGTCAACAGTAAACATTATTATTAACTCTCACGAATTCTTTTATAGAAGTATTTTTTCTGTAGCAATTCGAAATTTTTCATAAACGTAATGGCTACTAAAAATATTTAAAAGAAATTATCGCGTTTTAAACATGTAACCAATTATTCATTTTTTATTTTAATTCCCTACCGAAGTGAGTATATTTTACGAACAAACGTACGACATTCGTGCTCGGACATTCTTTATACCGTTTTTTCCATTCCCTTTCGAGTCGAAATGATTTTATTTTGATGTCTGTCATGACGTCACGCGAGGTGACACGGCGAGCCCCCCGCGGAGAAAAATTCCTGTCAGACCTTTGGGCCCCATTTCGATGCCCCCCACTATTTCAAATTTCTCACTAGCTGCGATGTTAAAATTTACATTTCAAACAGTTTTTTTTTTGTTTTGGTATATTTGTGATTGCCTGACAGTTATGTACTGCCTATCATAGACAATGTGAGAAATATGTTTTCGAAAGTTGCTTAGGGTGGCTGTCAAAGCAGGTAGACAATAACATTCATAAATATCTACGATTTCTTACATTTCAAACAAAACTTACTTTCATATCATACTAAAAAAACTACACAAATAGTTTGCCAGCAGTCTTGTACATTTCACTATGAACTGCTGATAGATATCAATGTATTTTATTTACGTGTGTCGTTAATATTATGTTAGATGCGTAAATGAAAGTCTTTTTTTGACCTACGGAAAATAGAAATAATTATGGATCTACACACTTTGTAAATATCCGATCCAAAAGAGGAGTATGATTTCCGCAATGCGATGACATGATTGTCTTGGCAGATTAATTTTCACGTAAATTTGTTGCCATGCAATTTCTCAACCAAATAAGTATCCAGTCCTGTGTTTCTTTTGGATCTTCGATCTAGCAGAATCTAGCAGATGTGGAAATCAAAGTGGACTAAGCAAAGAAAATCTTTCTGAAATGTTCATTCGTTAAATATGTATGTTCATATTTTGCAGTAAAAAGTTTACATCTTTGACACCAGAAATAGAGCGAATGGATCACTACATTTACTAGCCAGACTTTAAAATCTTAACAATTCTATTTACGAGAATTGGTTATCAGCCATTTGATCAATATATTGGGAATGCGTCCTGTATTTAAAGATTTAAAAAAAATCGTTATATATCCGTGAGTTTCATACCAGAAAGTAAACAAACTTAAATCAAGGATATAATCAATTGTTGTCAGGATTTTCTCACCGTTATCATGAATTAAAATATATCGTTGTGAAGCATTCAAAGGGTTAAATAAGGACACGAATATTTACTAAGCATACCATAAATACATTTGTCATATTTATATACATTATTTTCTATCTTTAATAACCATAATATATTATACGTCTTTCATCACAACAAATTCCTTATTTCGTGAAAAAAACGACATGCTGCTAGTCCTATAGACATATTTTTTAATGTTTTAATAATTTATCTTCTGTTAAGAGACGATTTTTTTATTACAAATATTTGTTTGTCTAATTTTGTAAGTTCATAGAATTATAGATGTTAAATAAATAATATTGCTACCCATTTTATAAGTACACAAAGATAAAAACTAATGCGAGTTACTTCCCCGTGGGTTTTAACTCGTTTGTATTAAATATGGACGATTAATAAAGATTTTATCACATGTTGTGATTAATAAAAATGGACGCGCTGTGTCATCGATTCAAGTAATTTTTAATTTGTAATCATTAACTGAGCGTAAATCAAAAATAATCACCGCACTGCTTGCTCGGTTCTTCTTAATTTTTCCTTTCAATCCGATATGGTTAGTAAAGGAACCAGTGGCGTTCATAGTCCTAGAACACTAATATAAACTCTCTCACAGTATAAATTCAAATATTAACATATTACTTCATATATCTGTAGTAAAAATATGTATTTTTTTATACCAATGTTAATTCTTCTTTTTTTGGTATATTTGCTCCCTATGCGGAGCATATGTCTGCCACGTCGCATCTTCAGTAATCTCTGTCAGCCAGCCAGCTCTTTTACATCCTCCTAGATCATGTCAGCATCCCTTAGTTCCGCCGAATATATCCTAAGGATGGTATCCGTCGATCTTTCAGGACGCCGGAATCCTTGGATTTTAATACAATAATGTAATTTTTATTTATGTAATTAATACTTATCGAGTCACTCAGTATGTTTTATTCATAATTTGATGTAAAATGAGTAAAAACACACGAACAAAAATAAATTAATTACGAAAAAAAAATTATGAAAATGAAATTTAAAAAATTATTATATAATTCACATATTTGTGAGAATATCTTCAACATCAAACTAAAGACAATTAAAGACTAAATTAGACAACTCAAGCATGATAACAGAAAAACACGAAAAATACCTATTTAAAGTGCGCTTGGAAGCAGCCGAGTAGCAATTGGAGCGAACTACTCCAGGCGAATGAAACATAGAGGGCGCAAATTGTTGTAAAAAGTAAAAAAAAATACGGATGCACGAGAGCTAAAAAACGAAAAACTATATTATTTGGAAGGAAGTAAAAAACTTAAAAAAGCATGAGAGTTAAAAACAAATGAGAAACCATAAGGGGCGTTATGATCTCACTTCTCCAGGGCACTAATTATGTAGTTATGCCATTGTACGGAAGACACATATTCAATCATTGTTATTTGTTAGCAATATTTTTTTTCTAGAAATTGACATTATTTATAATATTTACCATATATTTTGTATTAATCAATATTTCTTCGTACGCCATTCATTACAATGGCCACTTAGTTTTGAGATATTCTTATAGAATTCGTGGTCGAAAGCCAAGTTGTTCCCCGGATTATTGTCATGGTAATCATCTCAGCGGGAAAGAGGCAGGGACTTGGTCCGAGAACGAGAGGTCACCTGTCAACACCCGGCTCATTTTATTTATGCAGACAACGATACTTCTGACAGATTTCTCTAACTTGCATTCCCCAGTCGTTTTTATATAGCCCCGAAATGTTATGTTATCCGTGTTGTTCTTTCAATGACATGACGTGAACACGCTGCTAATGTCTGTTACAGATTAAGCATGGCATAATTTCAAATGCAGCTTTGTCGGGCTTATTTATTGTTTTGAAAGAGAAAGGTTTCTGCTATAACATTCAGCACATTCATTAAACTATATTCATGCCGAATATGCTGATGGATAATAGTTATCAAAATGTGAAGACTTAAATTTGTATGCGGTAATGTAAAGTCAGATAGTTTTTGACAATGGTAGTCAATCGATGAACCCGCTTAGTGTTTAATCATCTTTATTTTTTTATAAAGCTGCGGAATTTAAGCCCATATTCATGAAAGGTCCGCAGAGCTTTAAGTACATTAATAACTAAAGTTACAGTAATTTTCTTATATTATTACATATTTTCGTAAATAAACAATGGAATCCTTCCCTCTGCTTGCCACATTTACATATATTTATTATAGTTATGTATATTATATTTAGAATTTAAAATTAATTATACCATATTATAAGCCATTTTTATGATAATGATGATTATTATTGATATTAAGTATTGCAATGAAAATACAAACAACGAAAAAATCAACAAATAATCGAACGCATAGAAATAAATTGATTTATTGTTTACATTTAAGACTGAGTTACCATATAAATTATATAATATGAAAGAAGTAGAAAGCGAAATTATAAGCAACATATGCGGAGGAACACAAAAATCTCTAAACGTATTTAAGGTGGTTCCATGAAAACTGCTCACATGACATCTGCGCACACATTGAAGTGCTCACACTTATACAGAAATTAATATTAAGACATTTATACTTAATTTACGTAATTATAGTATGGGTAGGTATCATTGAAATAAAAAAATATAGATTTGATCTTTAATTCTGAATTATTTAAAACTGGTAAACTTCCATATGTGAGATCACTGTTAGCGACCCGAGTTTTGCCTTTTGGCATCTTCGGGCTATATTACATGTGAGCAGTGATATATGTTTGCTCACTTAGCTTGGGCACGTTTGAGCTTGTAATTCGATATATATACGGTTGATAAATAATTATTTTTAGCAGTATTATTATCTGTTATTTGTTTAAGAAACTGATAATCTAAATTTGAGACAGTAAATAGAAATAATCATCGATATAAAATATTATATTTTGTTCTGGGAAAGGAACCAGTCGACTTCGAGTTGGAATTCATCGTATAAAATACTGCTTACCGAAGTGTGAGCTAAGTGAATTGGATACGAGACCCCCCCCCACTGACGCTATGAAAATACCAATTAAGCGGACGTTGAAATATCTAAAGCCTTCTGTATAGTCGACGCTCGGCCACAGAACAGGCACAGCCAGCTTACATGTTAAACAAATCGGCTATATCGGTCGCACCTGAGCGTAAGCAATTCATTATATACACATACTACGTATAATATGTTATTGTGACGGTTAACTCGGTATAGGCTACGTTATTCAAATAAACCAGAATATAATAGACACACTTAAACGAATAAATTTATCACGAAAAACAGCTGGCTAATTTTCTATAGTTGGGATTTTATCGATAACGACTTTGGACAAAATGGTCACTACCGGATTGCATTATTTATTTTAGACTCATTGACATGTAGACATTATTTAGCAAGTTTTTATTTATACTCAACTATTATAGTATAATAGATTAATAGTTTGATATTATCTTTACGAAAGTACGTGAATAATGAATGTATACTTGATATATATACAAATTTCCAGTATGTATACTGTTAAAAAAGTACGATTTTAATAATAATAAGACACATCGTCGTCAATATTGCAGGAGCACGTAAAACGATTTTTTGGGCTAAGTCACTTATAAAGTAATGTTAATTTTTTCGCAATATCTTATATCATTGGCACATTTATGAATTAACGCATAATTTTATACGTTTTATAAACATATATGTGAATAAAAATGTGATTATGATAAGACAGGTTGTAAAAAATAAATCTTTACTTTATAAAGTGACTTAAGATAAAGTATCGAAGTACGTGTTTCTGAAATATTGAAAAAGTGGCCGAATAGCGATAAGTGTGCAAAATAGGAAAAAAAGTTTATATTTAAACTAACCATAACCTGGATACAAAATCCAGTGGTATAATTGTGCTAAATGTTTTGGCATAAAATTTACTTTTCAAGTACATTTAATTAATATTTCAATATTTTGTATGAGTACAATATACATTTGATTAATTATTAGCCAATCATTAAATCTAATAGGCATTCAGAATTATATACTATTGTATGATTTCATTGTTTTAAAAATTCTTCTACAGTCACAGCGATTGAATTTAGGATCTCTTATAGTAAAGCAATTGAGTTAATCAACTTGACCAGTAAGACGAACCCAGTCGTAACAATTAACAACTAATCAATGTTAGAATAAAAAGCCATGTAGTAATAATGATTGTTTTCAAAGGTGTAATAAGTATTAAACGTGAAAAACGAACTATAATTTAATATGAAAAGGTATAGTTCCCATGTTTAGTATATGTATGATTTATTTCCTATCACCCATCGACAATATGTCATTTACATATGTATCAGAAAGTGTAACTAATAGTAGGTATTGCTACTTGTATGGTGTTGTATACTTAATTGGATATGTGAAAATGGAATCAATATCCGCACATGACAATTATTGTTAGGGCGAATGAGAAATTTTCCAAAGGTGAGTATTGCAACGCGATTGACGAATGTTGCATTTGTATAAAACAGGAAAATAAACGTTAATACGTTTTAATAATAAATATTATTTTACTTATAAATGTAGTTTCTTTATGGAAAAGTTACTTTATTGGCATTATCATTGACAGAAGGACTACAACATGTATTTTTCAGTATTGTATTATATTATTTTATAAAATATACGTATGTATATCCATCTCGTTATACAATATTGATGGTTTCAAAAGATTTGAAAAAAAACAAAGAAATTTAGCGCTGAAATAAATAACTTGTGGAAAAGGCAACTAAATCTACATCTCTCGAAATATTCCGTATTTGGTAGAACTCCATTTCACAATTGTTAACAATTATGGTTCTTAAGTTTAATTAGATATGTCTACAAATATTTCGTTCCGATCGTAATATAATCAGACTAGGTGGTTTTAACAATGGCGTCAAAACCGAAATTCTTCTTCCATATCCGCTTCCTAAGTGGAACATATGTACACCACATTACCCTCTCAGGTCATACTTGCATCCCGTTACTCCATCGAATACATTCTATATAAAGTATTCAAAGACTTTTAGGACGCCGAAACCAGTTGGTCTGAAAAAAATGCAGGTCAGGTCAAGACTTGAGGCATCCGCAGTATGTGGACGAGCCACGTCCAGTTGTAACGCCGGGCCGAAACAACAATTGAGTAAACTGACTCATGAGAAAAGTTGTAATTATTATAAATATAGAGATACAACCACAATTGTTGGATGAGTATTTAAGAATGTTATGTCGGTTAATTAAGAATCCCCATCTGGTGTTGGATTTTTAAAATCTAACAATGCAGGAATGGATTCCCATTGGGTTGATCAATTGTTTGACAAACGATTGTCGTAAAAAGATAAACTGTCAAAACGTCTTCACATTACGGAGATCCATATACTCCACTCGGAGTGGATATCTTCATACTGTGCAGTATGCATATCCGTATGCTCCAGTTTGGGAGCATAGCAGATCCATATGCTCCAGTTTGGGAGCGAACATGGTTTAAAAAAAATAATTAAGAAATCTATTAGTTTCTATTAATGTGCTGCAATCTGTCCACGACATCTAATAATTCAAACATTCATGCACAAAAAATTTCGTTTTTGGAATTATTTTTTTTTTAGCTTGAAAAGATCTGTTGTACGTACATGTGCAATGTCTAAAACATGAGATTGATTTTGAATATGTCATGAAATAATTGTGAATTTTATAAAAAATGCAGTAGCACTCTTCTGTGGTGTGTTTCGAGATATTGCAGGGAAAATTGGTTTACGTATATCTATGTATAATTGAAAACAGCATTTCAAATTCGTATATTTCATTATTCAGCTCTCCGGATGACATTTCGACAACATGGCGCGGGTTAATCCGGCCAATGAAATCGATTGACATTTCCGATTCGAGGCGAATTTTATTTCTGCGTGTGAATCGACATGTCATCTGTTTCATAATTGATAATGCCCACCTGAGTCGGCAGAAATAAGCCATTTATCAAATACGTAATCCAATCTTTATTAATCTGCGCTGAAATATACGAAAATCGAAAATTCAATAATCAACATAAGCTTTTTTGAAATTACATACAAAGTATTCCAAATTTGAAATTCTGATGCTTTCTCACTGTCACCTTAATCAAACATATTTTTATATAATATTTACAATTGTATTACAGTAGTGTGTCTCCAATATGTTTTTAAAACATAAATAAATTCATAAAATATCTGTAATTGGTTTTGAATGACCTAACCTCAAATTATCAGGGATAATTAATGTAAAAGAGTATGAAAATTAATTAGTTTTTAATAAGAATTTAATTTATAGAACTCCGTGACACAACGACTTAATACATTTATAATTCATAATTTTGTAGATATCTATTTCGTTTATATTTTATTTGTAGAATAGATTAAATTAACCTTGATAATAATGTCACTATCGGAATAGCTTTTGATACAAATAATTAACATGTCGAATCATAATTAATATATTTTTTTTACTATTGACTTAAATTTCACAATTACTTTATAATTTAACTAATAGAGTTGCATTTTTAATAGGTGACTTGAATAGTATTAAAGTTTTACACTTTGTTTTAGATTTATTAATAGCTATATTGTGTAGTAAAGTTATACTTCTAACTAAGCACACAATTTGAATTTATAATAATGAGAAACAAGTGAACAATTTGAAATCTATATTAGATACGATAATAAGTGTGTTTTAAATCGACGTTTCTTAAAGTTTTTATTAAGAAAAAATGTATCTGATAAATGCTTTTCTTTATTGCGATAGTTTATTTGCTGTTGAATAACTTTATCATAAAATATAAATGGGTTTCATAATAAGCTTAAATTATATAAAAATGTAAAAGCTGTAAATACCGACACATATTTTTCGTGAAATGTATTAAATTTCTTCTTTGACGTGGATTGTTAAGGTGTTATTGTGGAATTTAAAAAATATATTATAATAGCATTTATACGGTAATTTAAAAAAAAAGTACAATACGAAAATTAAGTGCCCCGACATGCCTTTACATGTAATCGAGTCCATTTACATATACGCTGATCTCTTAAGACTTCTACAAACCAGTAATTTAAATTCTCGACTTTCTTTTCAACGATCAATTCGAGCAACGAGCGAGTTGGTAAGTAAGTATCTATCAAATGAAGATGTCCAGTTCTTATTGTTCCATTCATAATGCATTTCATTGCACCGTAAGACATAATCTATCAATCGTTTTTAACAAGATTCGTGTTAGCCCCGGCACGCAAACAATATATAATACAGGAAACCGCACTGTTCGAAGTATCATTACTGACGTAGATGTGAAACGCCTTCTTTATTCAATAAACGAGGGAGGCTTAACCTTTGGTGTGTGGATCATTGTTATGAAGCGTGGTTACAGGACTCAATTGTTATATTTATGTACCGTTTATACAGAAAAAGTTCAGTATATTATTGTATTTAAGGGTCATTTTATGCAGCATCTTATAAAGAGTAAAACGTTCTCTATCAATAAAGACTTATAAGAATAGAAATCTGGCTATTTAAAAACTTTACACTGGTTTATTTAACAATCACAGTGAATCGAGCTATTGAAAAGTTGCTTCTGGGATAGTTCTGACACTATGTGTAGACATGGCGGAAGGTTGCACGAAAACAGGTGGTTTTATTGCCATTATCCACCATATATTATATTATATCGTTTGATCGAGTGCTTAAAGTCACTATGAGTTTATCAGAAGCAAACTTTCACGTAGTTTGCTTGTAATATAATAATAATAACACAATAAATTGGATTACCAAGTTAACTGTACACGGATGGATTATGTATTAAGGATGATTTTTCTATCGAATTAAAATTGAATCTATATATATGTAGGTAAGAGTTTCCTCAGATTTATTAAGCAAAAGAGATTAATTATAAATATAAATTGTCAGCATAGTGTTTATATTACTATTGATTTGACGAAAATTAAAAATAATCTTGTATTTAATGTAACGTCACATTTAATTTTACGTAAATATTTTAACAATATTGTAAATTATTGCATTCATATGAGTACTTTTAGTATTTAGTTAACCATCAAAAGTAATAATAGTCAACGTATGACTATTCATACCTTTCACAAAAAAAAAAATGGTTTGCTTTCCCTTCGTACAATGCACAGGTGAGCGAATAGCCGTACAACTTGGTAGGCGAATTATAGATGATGCACTTTCACGTGCGTTGTGCTGTATGTATTATGATCGCATCACACATGTGGTTTGCTTGCTAAGCTATAAATTGATTTTCATACATTCATCGTGACATTTGTACCAACAATACTCTTCGTATCACCCTGTGATAGGGTTTATTACGTATTTACATTAAATTTGCCAATTCTTTAACAATCTAGCTACATTTATAATATCGTACAGATAAAAACGAAATATTTCCATTTATTGGTCTTAATATCAGTATTATGATAGAAACAATGATTTATATAAGTTAAAATACGAAAATAGTCTAACCTAACCTAACCTAGTTTGAACGTATTTAGGTTACTGGCACCATCACTTTTCTTGAAATTATTAAATAAATTCGTATTGGATTCCTAATTAATGATTAAATTAATAATTTAATCAATCAATATAAAAGCCATACGTGTATTAACTGTAACTTAATAAGAAAAACGAGTAATTTCATTTTAGCTAATATATAATATAAACAATTTCCAAGGAAACAAAAAGACAGCAACAAAATTTCACCCATTTTTGTTTGATTTCTTCAATTAATTTGCCTCTTTCGTTCGAAATTTGAAGGCTCCACGTCTATTTAAAAACTTTAATGCATTAGATTCGCATGGTCTTAGGTTGTATGCAGAATATAATAACTGTGATGCTTTAACAACTTTCTTAAACATGTGTATAATGCAAATAATCAAATTAAAAATATGTTTTTGGTAAATTTTGTAAATAATATAAATTTTGGCGTATATTCAGCACTTATACGTATACAAATTGATGCTATATGTCATTTAGAAAATTAAAGAAAGATGCGATTTTTTAGCGCAATAGATGAATGTCTTGTAGTGTTGTAAATCTATTTAAATAATAATGTAAAGTATTTATTTTTACAATTAATTCACGCTACTCCGAGTATTTAAACTAGATTATTAGATATATGTTTGTTTCTAGTTTCACTCATTAAATCATCTCAATATTTCATTAAAACCATATTTCAACACACGCCAAAAAAATATATGATTTTTGATAACGGTCTGAGATAAAATAATAAAAAAGCCAGTGTGGTCGGTGAAATTTCACAAGTGAATGAAATCACTCATGTTTACCGAAATTAAATTATTTAATTATATATCTCGTGATGCTTTCTGACATGACCAGTGGCGGCCGCGGAGGTAATTTAATTTAATTATTACGCTTTGAGAAACTGAGAAATATGATATAATAAACATCGCGCGACTTAGCGGGATCGCTAGCAAATTATCCGAGATTCTGCAATTCATACTATTAAAACAATAAAGTAATATGACGATCAAATTGCAGCCGCCATTATATGGCGTGGAATTATATGCTCGTTTTCGTTTTAAGTAATTGGCAATTATAATCGGTTTTACGATATGACTCCATGTTGGAAATTACTGTCAATGGTAAAACATCACACCGTTTTTTGTGTACGCTAATGGGATCTATTTTTTCTAAGACAAAGCCATACCGAAATATCTGACAATATAAATTAAATTCAACTCGCAAGTCTTTGACCCTGTAGCCATTTTACAAATTTATAAAATGCGATAAAATGACATGTATTATTATATTCTTTGAAACTTAAAATACAACAGTTTTAAAGTATATTTCGCATAATGATAGGTTGTCATATCGTCGTATTACTGGCAAAGGCCGCTTAAGTGAAAAAGTGATAATGATTTTATTTTAAGAAATTGACG
>JAGVSQ010012321.1:0-11709 GCA_022683975.1 Rhyacophila evoluta
ACAATTCGCTACAGCCATATCAAATATACGCATTAGAGACGTCTTGCTGAATATGGATGTATTATATTCTCTATGATGTGCATAATAGGATTAGAGAATACGTTTACTGTACCGTTGGTTTGAGAATTTAAACTCATATTATCCAGACATTTAAGAAATATATTGCACTATTAAAATAATAATACTTTAATACTAAAAACAAAATATTTCACATAAATTTAATCATCTCCATCCAACTATGTTTTTTGCATCCGTTAGATATTTTGTTTGATACTGAAATGATACATTCTTATATTCTAAAATGGTATTTTTTACAAATCTATCTAAATATTTATCAAAGACGAAGATGTAGTATATTTTTTCATATTTAAAATTACCCTTTTTTAAAACATTGGAAGATTACTTATTGTGAAAATTATTGTAAGCATATATATATTGTAAAACCTATATAATAAATAAAGAGAAACATAAAACATTTAATCAAATTTAAATTACTAGCGTTTCACAATAATTTGCTAATAGTAAGCATTTTGAGTATGAGCCTTCTTATCAGCTCAAAACCGATAAGTATTAATAAAGTTCTGTAACGAAATAATTACCTATTTCGATTTTATGACTACGTAACAATGGCCAGCTTAGCTGATAAAATATAGATAAAACTCAGATTTATGACTGAAATGTTTTATTGATAAAACATAAATTACAACTAAAGTAATCAGATAAAATTAAAAAAAAATATATCATAAGGCAATAAACAAAAAGTGATGTAACGGCTCTAATGGCTGAAGCTTCTGGAAGCGGAAATTGAGGATTCAAATCCCGTAGATATTAAACTATTGGCTAATTTAAAGCTGTCGACTTGTCGAAAATGTCTGTCAAAGTACTCTTGACAGTGTTACTATCTATACACACTGTTTTGATTGCATTAAAACTCTTTATTCTCAAATTAATCAAGACTAAGTACTTTTGTCAATAAACTGATGATTTTTTCGAGTTTATCTTTTTGGTATAACTGATTTCATGTTAAAAGTCATTTATGATACCAATATATTGTACTTAATTAAAAACATATTTCATTAACATAAGAGAAACACTATTTTATATGAAAAGATTCATATATATATATGTGTGTGTGTAGGTTATATGAAATTATAAAGATTCGCAAAACATCAAATAAGTAATCTTACGTGAGAATAATTTAATATTCTAATTACAATCTCAGGCTTTATTGTATTATATATGTATTTTACATAATTATACAGTACTATTATTTTACACAATACAAGTTTACGAACAAGTAATCAAGTTAAGGCTTGCACTCTAAAGCTGTCCTATAACATTGTCACGTCTGTAATATATCTGACTTTGAATTTAAGCGTCGGAAAATTATACGACGCCCGCGGTACGCCGTCGTTTCATCTCTGCGAATTTTCCAAAGTGATGGGACGCCCGCCCAGGCCTGATTTAAAATGATTTCCAAATATTGAGCGCTACATAATTTTATTTGATATATTTTTAAGTTAACTAACTAACGCGTATGAAAAAAAATATATTTTGTAAAATATGTTAAATATCGCATCTATTTTAAATTTTTAATATACGTTTCGTGTATGATGTAGCTCACACTTGAACAAAATCGGTATGTAGGTCCGGGAGAGGATCGCCTAGTCTACGAGGGAGAAAGAACGAGGTTTGGAAGGTCGCAAAGAGGGGGAACGCAGCTTCCAGTAGCGCTCTGACTATCGTAAGGGAAACATCCCTTTATCGCTGTTTGTGAGAAACCCGACTTGAAAAATATTTTCATCTAAAAGTTTAAATTTTTCGGCGCGAACCGTATGTTTCAATGATTCCGTGTGTTTGATTATTCGGTAGGATTAATGTTATATTTTCACGAGTTTAAATTTTAAAGTAACAAATTTTACCGATACTATTTTTATGAAAAAATATGTAAACATATAGTACTCACATATATAGTTAAATAACAATATTGATATAATCTTTTATCAATAATCTACAAAATTAGCAGCTATTGATCTGATAATTGAATTAAATATAGTATAAAAACCCTTTATATTGTGGAAATATGAAGATACAATGTTTAAAACATTTTAATTTCATTGTATCAAAAATTAATCAGTTGTATTGTTTTAACTTGTACAATACAACTGAATAATAATTAAATGCAAGAATTTTTAAATATAAAGCTCAAATTTAAAAAAAAGATCAACTGAAAGCTTATGTTATGAATTGAATAGCATAATGTTGCCGATAAGCTTTTATAACCACTTTTCATGTTTAGAGCAACAAGTTGGCTTTCCCTCCCATCCGAAAAGCGAAGCGCTTTCAAGGCAAATTTCATCACGCAGTCTTTACGAAAGGTTGCCAAATATGTGCTTTCCATACTGGCGTTAATAGTTATTTGGTTATATTTTTTTCACTTTGGTTTTCACAGGTTGAGTTAAATATAAGAAGATTTTTCTGACGTTTCTTCGAGCGGAGACTAATTTACTTCGAGGTAAGCAAAACAGAATATTCTCGATATTATTATTAAAATAATAAACAAATCTAAAACGTATACATATACGCAAAACTGAAATATGTTAGCTATTATAAACAAAGCGTTTTTTTATTTTAAGATTTCTGGATTTACGTTTACATTTGAAGTATAACCAACATTTATATTTACACTTAAACTGACTAACTCACTTAAAAACCAATATTTAATTAAAACCATACACAATACTAAAAAGCTCTAGTAAAATCGCTATTATTTCTGCAAGAGCACTTTTTTAGTAAACGTAATATATATTTTCAGAACATTGATATCAACTAACATATTAACTATCAGGTAATAGAAGAGAATCGTTGCCACAATTCCTTAAATGATTTCTTGTAGTCTTTAAGAGATTTATAAAGTTTGATTCCCTTTAATCCATCAAGCCACTTTAATATTGTGTTTTTTTCCAACCAACTCAACGATTTACTTTTAAAGTAAATGAATTATTTATTCCGTTGTCATATAACCTTATCCTGCATTTATAATAATGTCTTTTAAAAATTATATTGCCTTTTATACGCATAATTAGAAAAATAAAGTCCAGTTACATATTATAATTATCACAGAACAAATTTTATGCGCAATTTTCCCATAAACTTACCCAATATATCCCTTATATTTTAATAAATTAATGCAAAGAGGTTTTTTTGCTCGCTTTTGGGTATTTCTGAGAAGTGTGCTTGGGTGATACAATATTTATTAAATTTTACAATGATATTAAATAACAAGAATTTACAATAAAATATCGAAGCGTAATTAAAATAGATACAGTAGCCAACTGTTTTTAAATATTGATTACAACTAGTATGTACTAAAATAATTCAAGTCAATATGTAATTAAATTAAATATTTATTTAATTTACGTCGTCGATGAGATTATAATTATGTCATTATTTCTATCAAAATAGGATATTTTTTTTCATTTCTTTATCTTTTCATTAATTGACTGATTATATGTCTTATAAAATTATATCAGAAGTCAAAGAAAATGACACATTATTGGCATCGTTATTTCTTCCATATTATTTTTCCAGTGCGGATCCTTCGTATGATCAAATAAATAACGTCGTTAAAAATCTCACAAAGAATATACGAACTGGTACTTTTATCAATAGGAATGTCGTAATTAAAAATCTGAAAATTTACACTTCCGTTATTTTTATTACTACTATTCATCTTTTGACTTTTACAAACAGTATTATACAAAAGCTTAACAAGCAATCACTAGTAAATTTGTCTATTTAAAATGTCTTGAATGTTAATCATAATTGTACGCAGCCGTAAATAGTATAATTCACATTTTTTAACGTATTTTTATACATCACTTATATTTGAATAGCTTGGGAATTCCAAAAAGCTTACTTTTATCTAATATAAGCTTAAAATAAAAGTTTATAGTTGCGCTTAAATTAAGAGCTCACCTTAATTTTTTTATGTTTGCCATACAAATTTATTTAGAATAGAATAGATTTGTTTTTTGACGGCTTAAATTCTTGTTTACGAACTATAATAAGCAACATGTTAGCTTAACACAGATTATAAAAATAGTTTTGAAACATTGATAAAAAAATGAGTAAATTACTGACTGACGATTAAGTAAAATAATAATTCATCCTTTTTAAGTTTAATACTAGTGAATGAAATATTAATTTAAATTTTGCTAATATAACGTAAAACGATCAACAGTTTTATATTTATTGCCTTAAAAGTATATTGTTTTAATATTTCAAACTGTAAATACTAAAACTAAAGCTCTAATTTTATGCAACTAATAGGTAATATTAAATGTATGTAAATTTATATGAATATATTTATTTTGTTATATTTAATTAATTATATTCAAGTGTACAAATTCTAAGCCAGAAGAATGCGTTTTAATTGTTCTCACCTATATTCAGATCGATACTAGAATATAATGACGTTTTAAATAATCTACGATTTGATTTCATCTTATTCTGCGTATTTTCTACGCGTAATTTAATAATTCCACTTCATGAAGATTAATATATAATTGAAACTTAATATAAATCACATTATAATATTTGTTACTATTTCTCAATATGGATGGAAGCCACACAGGGAAACATTTACTCTCTTGCCTATCATAAGTAGGCTCTCTAAACTCCCTCAGTTTCAAGAGTACTCTCAAGAGTCTGCACATTGAAGAAAAACCTCTTGAATGGTTGGAATTAAACTATTTGTAAGACATAGCTTGTCTAATTATTTAAGACGGTAGAGAGTTTAATTCTAACGAATATAATACGCCATTGTGTCTTATTTAACGTCATATTTTAATATTTTCCAAATGTTTCTCTCATGATCTTCTTTGAGTGTGTTTTACAAATACTAATTAATTGCGAAATTCTCCAAAAAGTCTTAACTCTGTTCATCCTTTTTTTTGTTGGTGAGGACCTGGTTTTGTGAAAGCATGTATCATCCACAGGATATACTCGGTGGAATTAAGGGATACTGGTACGACCTGGGGAGATACAAGACGGCTGGCGGATGACAGAGATTTCTTGAGAAAGAATTAGAAAAAGAAATTTTGTTTGGTAATTAAATGAGTAAACATGCGCTTGAAAATTTATCGACACCGAAAATTATAGAATCCATTTAGGTAGATGCTTAAAAATAAAAAATAAAAACGGGATACTATAAAACAGTATACAAAATGAAACCTTTTCTTTAATATTTTGAAGTTTCATAAGTTCTAAGTTTGGAAAAAAATTATAAAATCTGCTGCATAAATAAAAATACAGTTTGTTATCGAAATTCGTTAACGGTCGGGCGTTTCCATTATTGTGTTTTATTTTACTGCGTCACAAATTATTAATCACTCAGTATTAAATTTTATCTCAATCCGAATTAATTAGCTAGAACGTTACTCAATGAATATTACAGCTCTAACGATAAAATTTTCATAAAAGCAATCCATTAACTGAAATTAAAAGGGCCATGATTTTTGATTTGAAAACGTCCATGACCAGCTAAAACAATACGCCCGCGAATAGGCCCTGACCTGCTTGAGTTTAACATCAATTTATACAATACCCATGTTAGTTTATAACCGCGTACATTAAAATATCTCGATCTATTAACATATTACATCCCTATACATTCCTAAAGTGATTAGAAATATTTACATACATTTGCCAGCATAAGAGATTGACCTATATTGTACTTCAAAAGTCAATAAATCTAGCTTATCTGCTATTAATCATAGTACTTAATTTGATTATTAATTTTCAGTAAAATATGCAGAGGTATGGTCTGTGATATTTATAGCTAATTATGTTTTTTGGATTAAATTATCACGAACAAGATTATTGTGTTCGCAAATTTTGTCGACATAAATAACCTTAGAGAAATTTATGTGAATCATAAATGTTAAAGGTTATTTATTATTGTCACTAAAACTAGGAAATAACGGTCAAACTTGAAAATTAAAAATCATTTCTTCATACTTAAAGAATATTTAAGTATAGATTCTGGGTGATTTTATTATAGAGTTATGCAAAAATGCTATTTATATTCAATAAGATAATTAGTCATATATAAATACGATGAAGTTAATTAAAATTATCGTTTCAACATTGAAATTGGTTTTATCAGTGCTTACAGTCCGGTTGGTTTTGGTTTCAATTTTGATTAATTGTGATGCAAACAACGATATCAAAACTTTCGCAATTTTAGGAAACAAAACAAACAAAACTTAAAATGTTAAAAGCTCATAAACAATTAGTAAAATTCAAAATTTAATTGTCACTAACAAACAGTAACATTTTATTGCAGTTTAACCATCCGCCTCAAAAATTTAAGCTTATCCTAATCTTGTTAATAACCTTCAAATGACGTATGTTTTACAATAATTAATTTTCATTTTTTAATTCAAATACACATTATTTTTTATTGTAATCAACATGCATTACTTAAATTAAAACACATTTATTAATCCACTTATAAATTCAGATCAAAATTCAAAATAAGTCTATGTGCGCAGTTGTTTTAGTGAATGTGCTCGGATGCTGCGTAGTTCACCTGCTTTTTTGGTACTAAACCTGCAGAATCTAAGCACTAGTACTTACTCCAGAGCTACCGAAAAAGGGCAGGCTTAACAAAATATATATATTTATGTATATATTATAGGTATGAATATTTTTTTTTGGTTAAACGAGTTGATGTATAGTTACATCGTATTTCGTCAAGGTGTCTATTTATATTTTAGTTGATTATAAAGCAAAAATGAAAATTAATTTTTAAATTGATTATTTTCCCCTTCTTTCACCTGCGACCAATTAATATTTGTTTGATGGATCGAGGTGAGGCTTTGAGCGCAAAATAATATACAAAATCGAATCGTATATTTCTAAATATCGTTATTTCCTCAAACGATAAATAATTTCAAAAACGACATTTTTTTAAAAATTCCAGTCCGTAGATTGCGATAAGTGCTTTGATCTTATAAATCATTTCAGTTGTGATTTATGGTGCAAAAATGGTATTTGTATTTCGACATTTTTCGTCGTTGTAGTAGTAGTAGATTTGATAACGTATGTGATAATGTGATAATGTGATATTTATATTTAATACATTTTAAATAAGTGCGACTTAAAAGCTACTTCATTGCTTGTATCATGATTTTAATAATAGTATTTATAATAATACCACCAATGTATATCATTTGTAATTATTTTTTAATATAATATAATAAGTTTAATGTAAATGGTGATTAACTTTTAAAAGTCTGTAACCTTGAATAATGTTATATTGGAAAAGCTCTGATGCAAGTGTTTTATACTGTGTACGATATATTTACTTACTTGACTATTTTTTTTACGAAAACTTGTTTCAACGCTATTTATTAGCACATTATTAAACTTAGATGAATATTTGAGTTATAGACAATTGCCATACAAATAATATTTTTGACTGATGGTGCTTGATGAAAATTGATTTGAAACTCTAAATTATTTAAAACTGGTAAACTTCCATATGTGAGATCACTGTTGGCGACCCGGGTTTCGCCTTTACTTATTATTAACTGATCAGTATGTTATACGTTTGCTCACTGCCCACGTATAATATAGCCTGAAGATGCCGAAAAGCGAAAACCGGGTCGCTAACAGTGATCTCACATTTGAAAATTTACCAATTGCCATATGATAGTTTTAATAGGTGTTTGCTAATAAATGGCATTAAAAAGATTTTGAGTCGTGGCCGTAAGTAATTGATATGTTAAATAAAACGTGAGTTTTTTTTAATATCAATTCAATAATGAATAATATGTTCATACGAATTTATCCCATATAGAAATTAGTATTTAGCATGACTAATTAGGTGTTTTTAAGTACAAATAATCATAAGACAAATTAATATTTGATCTATGTACTGACCAAAATATTTGCAGTTACCGTTCTGATTCCCGTTTGGCCATTGTATAATAATTAAAGAAGCTATATATTATATAACTATGGGACTTAAATAGATGACTTGGCGTGACTTATCAGTGGCTAAGCCGCGCGTTACTGTCTTCAGTAGCTTCTTAGGGTAAGTTTATAATTAATGACATGGTTCTTTAACGTTGCTATGAAACTGTGACTCGAAATTCTAAAGATGAACCGCGAAAATAAACTTTGGCATAATAACATTTGTTAATGTCAGCTATTCGTTGTTACTGTATTGAGATGAGAGAAATTTTTAATAGAAAGATTTCCTTTTTTATCTATTTCACTTGTAAATATGAGGCATTCGTATTTTTAAGAAACGGTTTTATATAATTGTTTAGCCTTTTGAGTATCCAGTTCTTTATTTTTATTATTTTTTCAACTAATCGATCTGAATCTGCTATCTTGATACCTAAATGAGCATATTTCTATTTAAATACATTAAAGTGGACTACAAATTATTAGAAAAAATGGAGACTTATTTCAAACATTACATAGTTTACGATTGTAAATTTTGATTAACATATATTAAATTGTTTTAATTTACGTTAATCAAACGTTATAACAGTGATGTGTTTCATTCCTTTAAAACTTTCTTAATTCCCAAATTCAATTTCAAAGTGTTTTCATTTTCCAATAATTATTACTATTACCATTAAAAATTGTATTGGTACAGAAAACAACCTTATTTTATGGAAAATTTACACGTGTTGAAAAAAACATTTATTTCTACATAACGTGGTAAAATTCAAATAAGAAATATTTTATTTAAACCATAAAAACAGTCAGTAAATATCATGTAAAAGTCATAAGTATTTATCACGTAAACAATATAATAATTGAAATAATCGATTAATGCTTACTAAAAATCGATAAAATAAAACTCGTTTGAAACGTGTGAATTTACATCTATTTTCATAGTGTATGTATCACTGTAAGATTCTAAAAGGAAACACTTAAATAATCTTGGTATATAAACTTTATAAATATCCAAAAGTTTTGTTATAAAGAATCAAATGTTTTGAAACTTGAAATGTTTTAACGTGTTTAATAACTAATATACATTTTTTGTTAACTACATAAGTTCTAATTTTGATACGATCATCAAATTATTTTATAAGTCATAAATATTCTTATAGTTAATACAACACATATAAAAGTTGCATTAATATTTCAGCTCTAAAACTCTTTTTAGGTAACTTCTCTTAAATATTTTTTTTATTTTAATAATATAATGGCTTTTTGTCTGTAAATAGTAATCAGCATTGCTATCAAAGTGGCTGTTTGTTTGTCATTGTTTCACCTTTACCCAAAGGCTTTCATCGCAAAAAACAGTTTTTGCAAATTTTGCTTAACTTTACAATGTGACCAGACAGACAAAATCGTCAACGTTTCAAGTACAAAAAAATAAATAAACTTACATGCTTTTGTTAGATAACTTTCCGTAGAAAATATGAAAAAAATAAATCGAATATATTCTTGCAGAATCATCAAAATTGTATTTAAGCTAGTTTATCAATGAGAAAAGGGTTTAGCCTATACAAATCACAATCAGTTCGGTATGCCGATATAACTGAAATATTAAAAATATTCAAAACAATGCTGATATTAGATTATTTGATTAAAATAGGAAATAATTATGTATCGGTATATTAATTGTATGTGCTTTTATAATAATCAAGGCTAATGTTTGACAATGAATAACTATAAATTTGGTTCTAAACGAATACCCATATTATTTTCCGCAAAAATTTTCAAATACTATAATTTTCAGTAAAAACAGATTGACAGTCATGAGAGATTATTTTTTACTTGAATTGTTTGTGGGACAATTTCTCAACCCAATGGGCATCTAGTCCTTTTGATATTTTCAAATTTGACAGGCGTGGGAATTAAACCCGGATTCCCCGAATTTATAGACACATGCTAGCTCCTACGCTATCAGGGAGAGAATTATCCAATAATATATAAAAAAATATATTACAAGTTTCTCTTTATGAATTCTTTGCGATATTTCAAGTTTATTTTTCTTTAGATTTACTATTAATAAACTATCAAATATTATCTTACGGTATGGCATCTCTGAAATACATACTGTCATTTTCTGATCCAATTTCATAATAAAGTAAGAGATAGTCTTTTGGAAAATTTCTTTGAAATTTATTTATATTCTACTCGTTTTTCTTTTTTCTCAAATGTCTCTGACCTAAGTTTGTCGATAGTAGATAACGTTGAAATCGAGTTACAACTTGAAAATGTAGATTTAAAAGTAGTATTCAGTGCACTACAACTCTGGTGCGTGAATCAGTAGATCGAATAAAGTATCAAATACCACTTTCACATAATATTCATTTTATTTGTTTTTCATTATTTTTTATATATAATTGAATCAATGAAACTCAATAAAAAAACGATAAGAAAAAAAAACTTAATTTTCTAATAACATGAATAATATGAATCGACAGCTAAAATTTTAACTTAAAACTATTTGATTTTAATTACAAATAAAACAAAACTTTTCACTGTTTAAATGACGGAGTCAATGCTACCTGGTTGATAATATATGTGTTTAATTAAATTGTGACTCGTGTTTCTTAAAATATAAATTGAGAGATTAACGTGTAGCGTAAATTTCAACTAATTCAATAGAATCGATATACTATCAAACTATAATTACTTTGTTTATAAAAGAAAATGTATATATAAATGTTTTTTTATAATTAAATACAAGATTTAATACATTGCATATAAAATATACTTAGTTTTATAAGAAAACAGGTAATAAATTATATCACCCAACTTGAAGCAATTATATTTTCCATAGGATGTATTAAAACATTTTGTTATACATATACTAATTGATCAATTGTTTTTTATTTTCTGGAACTAAACTATATGAGCATTTAAATTAGTACACACAAAAATCATTGGTTTCAGAGGAAAATATGCACCCTTATCCATTACTATATGTGCCAGCCACCCGCTTCTCATCTAGTTTTTTTTTTTAATTTTGCATTAAACATCCTTGCTTAGTAAAAAGAGCATAGGGATCTATTTCTTTATACCTAATTTTAATCATACTTATGCAGAAAATTTGATATTTGATTTGATAAGCAAACTACTTTCTTCGACTGAATATTCTAAAATTAAATACAAATAATAAAAGATTTAGGTTGCCACCTGTTCAAGTGTGTGAAGTATAAAAAAATAAATGCATTCATTGAATAACGTTAAGTACAATAAGAAATCTTTCAAACTGACTAAAGTTAAAACAGTGCAACAGTATTTAATAGTCGAATTTTTATTATATAAAGTTCAACACTGTAATTGACTATTATGTCGTAGCAAAATAAGATTATCTCACTACAATTGTGAAAAATTTCTAAGAAGGATTATATTTGTACAGAAAACCTATTGTACTTTTACTGGGTATTAAATCGTTTTAAGCCATACTGACTAGTTTAATCTTCTCAACAGATTCAGCGTCAATTGTTTTGTCAATAAACTGAAAGGCGATTATTGAATATAGTGCAACACTAACTTGTTATATCTTTATTACACCTAAATTTGATTTTCTCAAACATAGATATCGATTATTTATTTTTTTGGATGAAACATATATCTTTGAAAAATTAACACATATTTCGAAAGTAAATTTTTTTTTTTTATACCATGTTCGCTCCCAACTTGGAGCATATGGATCTACAC
>JAGVSQ010012322.1:0-11709 GCA_022683975.1 Rhyacophila evoluta
TATAAAGTATATATAAAATAATAAAGACCCCATTCTAAAATATATGAAATACAGGTTTGTATATTGTTTTATTAAACATATTTATGGAAATATAATAATTATAAATACTGAAAAAAAAAGTTCAAAAACTATCCATTTAACATTGATTGAATTTAACATTAAATGAAACGAATGAAAACAGATGAATATATTGTAATATAATTATAAAGAATATTTCAACGGTCATGAAAGCGACAAAATCCTCAGACAATGAATATTATTATACATTCAAATGTATCGTTATCAGGAAGATCTGTTGATCCATGGCGACAGCGTGTACGATATTATCGACAAGCAGGACCACCAGGCTGTCCAGGCGGAACTTTGCAGGCCGACAACTTCCGGCGGCGCGACGCCGACGACTGGCGCCGCCAACGGTCGCGATTCCCGAATGTTCCTTTGCCGAATTAATGTCGCACGAAATGCGAGGCGGCAGATGAGATTCGGCGATCAAAAGGTAAAATATATTATAATTTATATTATTAATACCAAAAATGTTATTCAGGGTTTGATAAAGCGGTATTTGTCAGACGTTTTAACTATTATTTAATTTAATATTGTGAACTCTTTTATTTCATTGGAAAATATTCGTCCATAGTTTGATTGTATCTTCAATTTACAAGTATTTGCTTAAATCTAACAGTCAGTTTCAGATAATCATTAAAAAAATATATGCATGCAGGAAAATTCTCCGATAACTTTTATTTTCATTAATATTTTATTTTTATAATCAGAAATGAAGCAACCTGCCATCAATTAAGCATACATAAATGTTTTAAAATTTAAAACGTAACTATGTATTTTCTGAAATACTATGTACAACTCTAAATATTAAATAAGTAATTCATATGGTGATTTAGTTGTATCCTAAAAATGAATCCAATTTTTTTCTAAAGTTTTTAAATAGTATTTCGATTATAAGAAAACTGCAGATTCGCTATTACGTTGTGTATGCTTTTGGGTAAGCTTTTGTCTAGTGTCCATTAGTTATTTGCTATTTTAAATCGCATTTATTATTCATTTGGTCACATTCTGTTCCTAATTAATATTTATTATATCACTTATATTTTCGAGTAAATATATAATTGATAAAATTTATACATATCCACACTTTGATTTTTATCATCCTTATATGATATGTTAAAAACCAATCTATCGGTCTACTTATATTTTATTTGTAAGGGACAGGGTCTTATATTCTACTTTTTTAAAAGTATTTTTTAATAAATCACATAAAGGTTTTATTTTACGACTGAAAACTAAGAACATATAAAAACGTATATTTAAAATAATTATAAATATAAAATTTTATATCTTAGGGTTTTAAATTTTTAATAATTATGATTTAATGAGTTGCTTATGATAATTTATAGATTTATCATAATAAGCTAAATGAAGATTTTTTACAACGTATATTAAACGACATTATGTTTCATTGTCTAAGTATGACAATTGAATATATTAAAGCAATACCAGTCTAACAATGATGAAAACTAACGATTTGAAAACTCACAACAGGAAATAAAGCATTTTCACAATCGTTTATTTCAAAGATTTATATCACCGATTGACCTTAGCTATGTACACTCCTATTCACGTATTGAAATTTTCAATATGCAGTTATTGAATAGATTAATTTTATATTATGAGGTCTCCCCCCGATGAACTTCGGGTGGATGGATGATGGCATATAACAAAATAATTTACGAGGGAGAATGTTTGTTTCAATACCATCTATGGAACAAAACAATAATCTGCATCGAAAGGAATATGAAATATTGTGCATTGAACGTCAGTGATACTAGTTTATAATCACTTGAGGCATTTACAGTCTGCGAATAATACTCGGGCTTGCATATAATTGAATTGCAATAGAAACTTTGATACATGCAAAACGTTTGTTTTAAATTATAATGATTATTAATAATAAACGATTCTAAATTACTACTAAATGACTCGATCGATTAAGTCGACATTCAACTTTTTGAAGTATTTTTTTTAACATATTAAATAATTTAACAAAATATGATAATTTTTTAAAAATAATAGTTATATACAAGTTTGATTATTGCCAATTAGATCAATGAAAATTGTTTATCGTGTTATCTTTGAAGCAATATTATTTTTTATTACACAAAATAAAATATTAAACTAATAGTATCAAATTAGACTTAAATAAATAAAAAAACTCTAGTACACATTAACTAAGAGTTAGTAAATAAATAACTATCGACTCTTGTAAAAAGTGTTAAACCATTTTTACAATTTATGTGATACATATTAAGTGTATTTGCTAAAACTAGAGTCAAACTTATAGAAATGATGCAAACTTACATGTTGATGAAATATTCTTATACCTACTATCAGTCTTAGGATATAAACCCAAAAATCGATACTCTACTTTAGATGAAAGTTATGTTCATATTTTAAATAGCTCCAAGTTCACAACGAAATTAAAAGATGTTAAATCGTATTTAACTCACACACCTGGTGCTCATTTCTAAGAAGATCCTAAATGTATCCTGTCTTTTCTCAACACACTATAATTCTCTTTGGAGCTCTTGAAGATCATAATAAACTATATTTGTCGCAGTTATAACCTGCTGATATATCATTTGAACATGTGTTCCAATATACAATAGTGCTGTGAATTCTGAAAAGTGGGATGTGATGTGTATTTGTTTTAAAAAAATACTTATGGCATATTGTATTCAAAATTAAAGCCAAAACTTCTCAAGTAAAAAAAAATATTTATTTGGATAAGTAACTCGCATTAATTCTTTTCACCTCTTGGGAAACACATTACCCTTAAATGAGTTACGACTCTGCCATAAGCCCGCGCTGGGTTCAGACCTCATTGGGAGGCTGCTATAATTAACTCATTGGCAAGGTCTGCACGGGGAACCACTGCTAAACCTTCTATTTCCGCTTTTCTTGCTGTACGAGTGCACGCCCTATATGCAAATGCGCATCAATTAAGTGTGCAATTGACATTTACTTTTGCGGGCGTTGAAGGCGGCCAAGCGCTATATCGAGATGCATTCTCTGTTTGTACTTAAATGTGGAAACTATTGTTCGTTTGTAGCAATATATTTTAAATACATGGTTTTAAAATCATTCAATAACTTTAGTAAATAAAACGCTTAAAAAGTAGTACAAAAACATCAGCTGTATGAAGGAAAAGGACGTAATCGACACAGATTTTTTTAAAATGTAAATTTTATATATTTTATTAGTAGTAAATTGCCTGCTCGGTAGCTGAGATGCTTGCGTGTACGCTTAGAATATGCTGGTTAGATTCTCACAGCTACCGGATTTTGAAAAATCTAAAGATGCAAGGCTGGATGCTTAATGGGTTGAGCAACTAGTTGATGATACTATCTTGTGAAATAGTCTGTCAAAACACTTATAATGGAGATCCATATACATAATCTATTTTTGGAGTCGATTTTTTTCACAAATCCGCTCCGAAAGTGGAACATATGAATCTGCTCTACATTTCAGAGCCGACAATATAAAAAAATCTTTGTTGCTTCAGTGATAAACGCAGGTGCTTTGGTATCGAATGTTTTAGTTTAAATTCTTCGAGTTGAGTAGTAAATAAAAAAATAAAATCGAATATGTAGAACAATATTATAACGAAAACCATACATTATAACAGCTATTTAAAATATATTTAAGGACGTCACAAGATAATACGTAAGTATAAATGTTTTAATAAGCCACGAGTAATTTGATAAAACATCTATGGCATATTTATAAAACAAATTGAATACGGATAACCTACAATACTAAGACTTGCATGGACATATTGTTTTTGCAAGGATCCATCAGAATTTATTTAAATTTTCTTGATATTTTTTTTTTATGGCTATCAAAATTTAAAATGTAATTTTCAGTATGAAAACATGTCAACTTAATCTATAAAACAAAGTAAAAATAAATCCTGGGTTAAAGATGTTTTCAAACAATTTTAGATTAGAATTAAAATCGTTTTTTATGCAGTTACGGATCTTGAACCAGTTAATATCGATATCAAATAAAAAAAATCGCTTACGCTCATACACTCAACCGCGGAGGCGACATATTTTATTAAATTTTAAAAATAATTTGTTTATAATAATACCGATGACTCATAATTGTATGAAAAACAAAACATACTAATGTTTATATATGTTTGAACATTATAATAAGCTCTTGGTTATGTACAAGACGTTAGAATACTAAATACTTGGTACATTAGGAAATTATATTGAAAAAAATATAAAATAGTATCTAGTCATTACTCATATTAGTATAAAAACTAAAATGGCTCACTTAAAAAATAGTTTCAAGGACAGTGCTTTCAATGTTTACGATTGTTTATGGTTGGTATTGAAAAAATATCTATTATCAAATGCATTCCCAATGACATCATACGTAAGCCTTCGAATAAATTCACATCGTTAAAATTATTATTAACTTGTATCATATAATATATTTAAACGTATAACATAATTAGGTTTACATATACGAGTATATGTTTTAAAAATTAATAAGGTACTAAAAAAATAACGCTCGTTTTTATAGAAATTTGAAAAAAATATTAGAAATAAGTCATTTGAAAATTTGAAATAATAATGATTGAATACGTTGGAAAGCAATTATTTTTATTTTCCTAGTGTGTTAATAAACTATAAAATCATGAAAGATGAAAAAGTCAAAGGTAAATAAATGCTAAAGGACGAAATTTTCTTTAGATGAAATTGTCCTTTCGTTGACGAAAAATAATTTGTAAAAAGTAGCATACATATTTTTTGAATCTTAAAAAAGAAACAGTCAATATTACAGCAGAACTCGAAAAGCTTTGACAATATTAATAGTATTTATTTCATACATTTTTATTTTTATTAGTGTTGTAATTTTCAGGAATGATTGCACTGTTTTTTAATATATTTTTTTTGTATTTATCTTTTTGCGACATAAAATATTTCAATTCTTAATTGTCGATTCTTGAATTTACAACATAATCTTTACTCTTGTCAAATGTAAGTTTATATTTTTGAGAATTATTATAAATAACATTAAAATGGTTCAAATGCTATTTAAATGGATAGTATATGGATTAAGATTCTCAATCATAGATTTATGATTATACATATAGAATTAAGTGGAAGGATTGGGTAGATAGATAATATAAGCCAGCATTAAATTCCTAAGAAACTACGGCTGATCTCATATAGGTAACGTAATTACGAGTATTATAGGGATATTTTACTTGTTTTGTTTAACTTTATATTGTGATGAAAAAATCGTTTAAAAAGTTGTTTTAATTTGAAAGTTTATATTAGTTTTATTTTTTAAATTGTTAAGTAAATATAACACACGTAAAATACATGTTGCTAATGTAAAATACGTATCAGACTACATAAAACACTTTTGATTTTGAAAACATTTTTAAGAAATGTTACTAGTTACGTGTGCTAGATATAACTGTTAGACGGTTATCAAGGAAAGTAACATACACACGCTTATGATGCGCTAGGTATGGTGTTGAAAATCTGCTATGACATTGATAAATTTTTCACGTTCATTACACCATAAGATCTAAATAAGATAATATCCAAGTAATAGATATATAGATAATAGTATAACGTAATATTTCATCATAAGTTTAAAGTTAACGAAATAAACGTAAAAGCTTTAGAAATACCTTGAAAAGTTGTTATCTCAAAAAATCTTTCACACTGTACATTAGCGATATATTAGTTGATTTCCACACGTCATAAAAGTGTTCAGAAACGCCTCAACTCTTGGCTTTTATGACTCAATTTACTCCATTCTTGATATGTTTGTTGGGTTACGTTACTTATTGGATCCGGAACTGTGAAGGAATACTCGCGAATAATAAATGATATCACAATGAAGCGTGGGAAATGCTTACTCGATACAATACTATAGAGAAAGCCGAGAAAGTTGATCTATAGTCGATCAAGAATAATATTAAAAAATAATAATTTATGATGTGCAGATCCCGTTTCTAAAATACTATTTTATAATTCAAAACAATAAAACACATCACGTATAATATTGAACAAAAAACACAAAACTGAAAATATTTGAAATAGTCTTTGCTTCATCCAGATTTGATGGGTAGATTTGATATCATTTGTGTGCATTGATTATATTCCGAATGAGTAAAATTCAGGATTCTAAAATAATGCGTTATGTGAAAGCCTATATTTTTTGTTCATCTTTGAATAGGAGTTGGTAGTACCAAGTTTTTGAAAAATACTGAATTACCTTATTAAAACGCATGTAAAATTTCATTGAACTTTTATTCTGTGAATATTTTTTTGATAGTAATAGTTATTTTACAATATAAAGTCAATATCTTTAGTGTTAACGTTAAAACATCGTTATTGAGTCCCAATGAGTAGGTTTTTAAAACGAACTAAAAATACATAATATAATACATAATAAGCAATATTGTATTTTTTGTAAAATATATTTTGTTGTAATATTTAACATCCATTATAGTGAAAATTTAAAAAAAAGCTGTAAGGTAATGGACATATGTAATAAGTATAAATAATGAAGTATCAGAATTGTTCTGAAGCATATTTTTAAGACTTTAGTCAGAGTCAAATCGAAGTTTCATTGAAAAGAAACTTTTGCCTCTTGGAAGATTTAAAAAAATATAATATATTTTTTACGGCTTAAACAATTGAGCTTAAAGTCACCATATAAATAAATGGGAGTTAACATTACAATACACTTATATAATATTATATATCGATGCTATATTTTTTTTGATTCGATATTTTATAAGTATATGCTAATAAAATTAAAAAGATCATCACTCACGTCTGGCGAGTTAGACAATATCACTGATCTGACTAAAGTGAGTCAGTCAGAGTAAGCAAATGGATGCATAATTCAGATTGCGGCTTCTTCGAATATCGATTGACGTACATCTTGACATTAGAGTGACGAGTTTTGTACGGGGTGTCCAATATTTCATTTAAAAAATACTCGGGATTTAATCACCCTATTATTCTTAGAATGATACATTCCTACCGTTTTTTTAATTATTTCTAATAATTGAGAAAATGATTCAGATTTTTAATTGATTATAATAATATTTTGATAAAAAAAATCTATGTATTGCCATCTGCAAGGTGGGATGTATTGTTTTTACCTTTAACTATTTGAACATATTTTCTAAAATAAATCAATAAAAAAGATTCATGTCAATTTGAAAACTGTTAAATTTGAAATGATCGGTGCTTATCAACATTTTACAAAAATGTCTGCTCCAAGGCACAATAAGAATTATCTGGTTTTCAGTACTTTTTGACAATTTTTGCTAATATTAATTCAAATATGCACAGTATAAAAACATATACTCGGAGATTAATTTTCATGAGAATTGGTGTTAGCCAACCAGTTAAATTACAAGGCATCATATTTTGCATCGTTGTCTTTTTATTCCTTTGGAATAGCAGGATTTGAACGCATTTACTTAGATAGAATGTAGGCAGTGGCGTAATTACCGAGGAGCAATAGGAACGAACTGCTCCAAGCGCATGAATCATGGGGGGCGCAATTTCTGGAAGGACATACACATTTTAAGGTCATGTGAGACCTAAAAAACGAAAAATAATAATTCTTGGAAGGAAATATTTTTTTAAAGTAAAGTGAGAGCAAAAAAAAACGAGAAACCATAAATGGCGCAACGATTTTACTTGCAATAGAGCGCTGAATGTGTAGCTACGCCGCTGCGTGTAGGTATGATGAGGAAGCGAACACATTCTTTATTAATTATGGATTTTTATAATAATTATGTGACACGTAATACGTTTATATGATATAATACAGTACGTGAAATATGTGTCATATAAAAGAGATAGAATTCAAGTTTTTTAATTATCGTTTTTTTCTTTTTTTTTGAATTGTGGTTAAACGAGTTGTTGATATTTTGAGAATCCCCGTATAAAGAAGATAGCCTAACAGGATCGACTTTTTTATCTTAAGATCCTGTTTGAAAGGGCGTGTGCTGTGATTAACAAAAAAAAAAATAACCCGTGTTATTTCTGCGGTCCGTAAAAAACAGGTTTACTATTTTGAACGCGGCATTCAAATTCTGAGCAAACTCTTCCATAAAAAAATGAGTGATACCAATTCTTGTTCCATAACAAATCATAGCTATTTATATATCATCTAGCTTAGCTATTTTCCATCCGCATAGTAATTATTACGACCGTCTTAATTTTCAATTACGTGTGAAACTTTTTTGCTCATAAATTATCAATGTTGCCATAATCATACGTTGACTATTTTATATTTTGTTTGTTTTTTTTTAAGCTAACCAGCTACAAGTGTGAACCATTTACATGATCACAATATGACAACTTATCTTGATAAATTGTTTTTAAAATGATTCTTTGTCAAAAATGTAATATACATGAATAATACTGCTGTTAAAAGTGTCCACTGACCACTCACCTTTAATTGAACGTGTCTTGGAATTGTTCTCTCACTCCAAGAATTAAAATTAACCAAACACATTTGTGCTGATATTGAAAATAAAGTAAACATGACTTAAGAATATTTTTCGGCCATGTAATAATATGAATAAATCACTGCGTTCACGTGTGCCGAATTTGAAAAAATATATATCATTTAAATTAATGAATATATTTTATTAATTACATACTGCTGAGAAAGAAATAGATAAGAACTTTTCCATATACATTTTTACTGGTCAAATTTTGAACTAAAACTGCCACTATTAAAAGGCTACAAAACAAACTGTTACGACAAACAAAAGATACGACTTATATCGGTTTGTGTAAATTGCGGATAAAGCTCTAATATTAATTACTGTACTCAAATTATAAAATTTAAAGTCGAATATTCGACTCGATCAATTGTAGCTTATTTTTTGCGAAAAATCAGATATCAGGTATGATAAATTTTCCTGCAGTTTTTCCAAAAATTATTTCTTCAACAAAATTTATTGCACTCGGGACACTTCATTATCTTTATATTAATTTTAATTAAAAGTAATTGCGACGCTGTGAATGCAAAGAGCATTTATTCTGGGAGCATTGTGGCAACAGCCTTAAAAACTTTGACTGATAAAAAAAAAAAGTGTATCTTATAATATGATATATTCCATTGTTTTCTTGAAACTGTGACATAAATAAATATGATATGATACTATTGTTTATCTCGGGAAAACCCTATGCTAATATACTTAGAAAAAAATTGAAGTTTTTTTCTTCTTAGTTTTAATAAAAATATAGAAGTCTCATGGTTGTAAGCGTAATAATAAAATTATAACATTAACGTATTGTTGCATATGATTTGAAAAATTAATAAGTAAGTGTGATATTCAAAACATTACATACCATCAATGTTTATGTATGTATAAACGTATATTATGAAGTAGATATTTATAATAATAGCAGCTATTACAATAGGTAATTGAATGTAGTTAAGCAGAAGAAGTCCAAGCCACAATCTATCGATTGCGAGAAAAACCCGATTGAAAATTTTCAGAAACAAAGTGAGATATAATTTTATATTTATTATTTTACATTAGTATTTTTTAATAAGTGGCATTTATTACATTAAATTGTAAGCTTACTAATGAAATATTTTTTTCTATTTAATTTATAAATATGTAAAAAATAATTTACTTTATATTTGCCAAGTTATTAATTGATCGTATGCAATATTCTCTTAAAGATGCGTTTACAGTAAAAACAATGATTACATGTTTATAATAATATACAAACTGTTTGACGTAATATCACTGGAAATCCGTGAATGTTTACATCTTAGACTTATAATTTAAACGAAATAGAATACGTATAAAAATGCATATGTGTGTATGTATAAAACGAGATATTCATTGAAAAGTATCTTTATTATTTGGTAACCGGTTAACGTCGTGTGTTAATTTTAATAATGAACAATTAATCAATCAAAACGACCTTATATATCACTCGTTATATTGAAACAATAAGCGTTCGTAAGTGTGACGCTTTGTTATATTTTAATAATAAAAATTGCTACTTTGTACACAGCGTGATTGATTGTATTGATATGTGGCTAGGTACATGTTAATTTTAATAACCTATTTTAGAATTTAAAAAACTTGTAGGTCGAAATAAGTAAAGAACATTTAAACAGTTAACTATTTCTTTTATTGTCGAACATGAATAATGCTGAGTTAACTGAAATATGTATCGTTTTTATTTAAAGCGTTATAGATGACGTAACCAGAGGATTTATTTCTTTTATGGCTCTCGTGAACGTTTGGCACGTACCAGTCAGGTTTTATTACAATAATTAAGGGTACGCTGTTTTGTATTTGTGTTGACAAATTTTGTTTTACTAGTTTTTAAGAAAGTATTAATAAAAATCACAGTATTCCAAGTAAATCGTGACATACAAAAATATTCTTAATGCCCTTATGTACATTATGTCGGTTGTAATGTTCGCGATCAGCTAGATTCTTTAGCAAAGTAATAGAAATTATAAAACAGTGATGCCTTTCATTTCGATAAATGTAACATTATTTTTTGCAAAACAGTGTTATAGTCTAATTATATTATAATAATGTTAGCTGTCAGGATCTGGTATTTCAGACGAATACGATTTCATTTTTTGTTTTCGATATGCACGCAATACTATAAGTATCATACTCGTAATTCTTTCCTTGTCCTGAACAAAAATCATTCCAATTCCGGTCGATAGTAAAAATATTTACCATCTGCCATTGTAAAATGGGTTAGCGAGCGCGGTTGTGAATCACTTAGAGTTAGAAATTGTGAGTTCAAGTCCCGTATACGAATAAATAGTTAGTTAAACACAATATTTGTTTCATTTGGCAGATCCATTTCCTTGCAATGAAAATGTTGGAAATAAAATTAAATACTATGTCATGCCACTTAATTTTCATCTAATCCACAGAGAGTCCTATTCCCACTTTGTTATTATATATTACGTTATATAAGATGGAAATATTTTTGTAATTTTCAAATTTTATCATTATTTCAAAATACCAGTACGGCTTATTTAATATCGAGGTAACTTATACGCATTTATTAGAGTTTTAAACGAATGCTACATATAATTCGATAAAAAATTTGGGTGTGAATAAATTATTTAAAATTGGGCCGATGAATCACCAAGCATAATATGTAAAATAAAAATAACAATAAAACATACTCATGTATTACGGTTATAGTAAAATTATCGAGAACTTATTACACTCAGGACTTGCCAAGATCTGATATTTAAAAATATTTGTACGCCGATAGTTTAAAATTAGCACGACTGAACTTTAAATTTGTTCGTATTGAACTAGTTTCTTAGCATTCGCCGTCTACTGTAATACTATGATTAATGTATAATTATTTTTCAGGGCGACTAAAAAGGAAATTTAAAAGAAAATGTTCCCATGCACATAATTATAACGAGCTGTAATAAAAAACTATCATATATATATATATATCAACCATGCCTTGGTAAAAGGCGTTAACCATAAGTTTTTGAAAAGTGTAAGTAAATATACGTTTGTGTAAGTTAGTGTAAGTAAATATACGTTTTGCCAAAAGGGATCAAGTTCCAAATGCCGAATGTGTATCTAAATACAGCTTTTTATTTATTTATTTA
>JAGVSQ010012323.1:0-11709 GCA_022683975.1 Rhyacophila evoluta
CGCTAACAGTGAACTCACATATGGAAGTTTACCAGTTTTAAATAATTTAGAATTTGAAATTTAAATATTTGTTTATTTTAAATTATTTCAGACAACCGTATTATATGAAGCAGTATTCTGGAAAATTTCCACTTCACGATACGTCCGCATCAAACTATTACAAATTGAGTATTTTATGACACATGTTTGTACACTTATGTCAATAATGCTTAATACGTGCCGTTTTTATTGTTCTATAAAAATAGACCTTTTCTTCCATGTGTCGAAGCTAAGTATCTTCATATAACAATTTATATGAAATCCTTATCTATTCTACATTCTCTTACATACTGTTTGATGACGAATGATGTTCACGTGGACGGTATGTTGTTTACCCATTTGGTTTCCATCGAGAAATTCGTAGGCTTAAAATCGCCACTACACAAGCCTCGAATTTCAGATATCATGTGAAAACTAATTTGGTTGTATCAAATATTATATCTATCAATCTCACGCTAGTCCCATATATTCCTTGGTTTTAGCCGTCAACAAAATATTGATTCCCTGGATTCTGTCGCACTTCCCTTTAAGTCCTCTAAAACTATTTTCAAAGTTTGACATCATCTTTGCTACATGTGTATTTCACAAACTCTTGCATTAATAAAACTTCATTATTAAATTTACTTTTATTTTTGCCTCTCACATTTGGAGAAACTTCGATAATGAAACTTGTCTTTGATCGATTGACTCGCGTCCAAGTCAATATGTCCTACCCATAAACTTCACTCAGACGTTTTTTATTATATATACATTTAATATTTATTACACCCCCATGTCTCCCGTTCGAAATGGAATTATTTATTTTATGTCGTGGTTTTATATGACATAATACGAGGGCGGAGACTGCGCTGCGAAATATTAAATTCGGTTTTTTTAGAATGCGAGTGTTGGACCGACCGCGTAATGAAAAATATTCTGCCAATCATTGTTTATGATAAATTATTTTTTTTAAGTATCAACATTGTATTGTGCTAGCTTTATTAACCGGCTTTGCTTTGGGATATATTCAAACTCATCCTTTATTCAAATTAATATTTATTTCAATACTTGGAAAAATGCGATATTTCTGATCTCTTGTTGACCATCGGTGATGATGTTAAAAATTAACCCTGCAAATAACAGTCAACGAGACATTTCGATGAATCTGCAAACCAGCCAACTACGTTTGTACTAAATGTTCAGGAGCAGCAAAAAACTTTGGTGAATGTGTACGCTATTGTAAGGAGTTGGCTGGCGTGTACGTGTGATTAAAGCTGGATAAAATAGCATCAAAATCGGTTTTTCGACTATGGGTTGTTTGTTTAAGCCATCAATATGAAAATTGTACGTTATTACTTACTGTTCACTGTTTGGGAAGAGTTCCTGTGACATGTATTTTTTGTTTAAAACATTGTTTACATTTTACCATTAGCTGATGAAATGACATACTCAAATGTCGTATCTTTATGTTGCAGATTAAACAAAGCACACGGATAAAACTAACTACCCTTAATTATAATTCTACTTTAATATATTATAGTCATCTCTGTAACCGAATTTGTAAGCATTTGTGTTTCGTTACAGGAGATCGCGGGCTTATATTCCATAGTTGTATATGGTATTGGTAACTAATATCAGTCTATGTGTGGTAGAGATCATATAATTGAATGAATTGATATAGATTTTTCGATATTACAAGTTACTTGTCGACCTGAACCACAATATAACTAATTCATTATTCAACCACTATCACTTAAAATCTTCCTATAAAACTCATTAATATATATTGTTTTAATTTTGCGTACTTTTAGCTGGAATTTAATTAACACAGATCGTTATTTCGACTCAATTTAAAGCAATCGATTGTTTATGTTATATTTATAAAAACATCATAAATATGGTCATATTTGGCAACATCTATCACGTCTCGCTAGTTTCTATCTCCATTGATTTCCCTTTACTTTTTGGTTCTCTTTATTGATTGAATCTCTCATATAAATTGTCAACGCTTATTGTATACATTTATTTCTTAAACATATATTGGTTGAAAGCTTCGGGTACATCGGAAGGTCACTCTTGTAAATAATATTTACAACACTACGTAAGTTTAGTACTGCGAACATTCTCGTCCGAAATTCTCCAGCCGCGCAAACTTTTTGCACGCGATAGACCCAGTACAATCAATCAGTCGCTTGATTATTAATATATTTTATATCGTGATGTGTACATTTTAAAGAGTAAATTTTGCCTTTGATTGACGTTAGGCAGGTGCTTAATTATAATCGAAAAAGCCTAAATTGATATTCATTCGCAAATATTGAAGCCGATAATTAATTACGTCGGTGACAAAACATTTTGTTTTTCATTTCAATTTTATAGCGGCGGCAGCGCACCGTATATTACGTTTATTTAATAATATCGCAAATATTATATTTTGCCATTTTTCAGTCGGCAGCTTATAATGTAATATGTCGCGCGGAATGAGTTCCGGGTGCCTACTTGTATTTATTTTTAATTTGCCAAGTTTACGTCTTTGAGTCCCCCGGGACACATTATTATTAACCGCTGGATAAACATTCGGGTACCTCCCACTTCCCGCCGTGTTCGTAATTCTTGAAAAAATTTCCTATTTTGAAAAATACATTAGCACGCCATACGGCTAATATTAAAATAAGCTGACGTTGATGGACATTTTCATGTGTGTTACAGATTCTATTCTCATTGTTTAATATGTCGACTGTAGAAAAGTAAAGGGACGTAACCCTCAGTTTTTTTTCTAAATAGCTTTTTTCGATACAGACAATGTGCATAACTTAATACACATTCTAAAAAATAGATTTAATTTGGAAATGCACAATTATTATCAAAATTTTGTTTTAAGTTTGAAAAAAGGGCACCTGTTAAATTTGCCACCAGGAATAAGGCTTCGACCACTTATCATTGGTTTTTTTTAAATAAGTGATTGATATCAGATTGAGCCCAAGATCATTAAATATACTTTTTCGTTTGTAGGTTACATCATTTTGCCTTTCTACGGTCGAATCAATATGTTTACGTGTTAAAGTTCTTATTTTACATCATCAAAGATTGCATATTACAGATGTAATAAGGTCGACATTGAAGATTTTCCTTCTCTGCCAAAAAAACATCTAAAGAAATTCGTTATTAATACGAGTATTATCAGTAGATCTCTGTAATATTTATAATATTCATTGTGTATATATAATACTGCTCTGCCAAGAAAATCCACAGTATCTAAATATATCTACTATATTAAATAATACATAGGAAATTACACACAAGATATTGTGTTTTAACTTAGCAGGGCAGTATAAGTGTCAACACTTTTATCATTAAATTATAATTGAAATTCGATATAAAAATGACCAATTTTGATGTACAGAGTTCTTTATCGTTGGTTATCTTTCGAATACCTTTTCATATCTATAGCAAAGTCCCGCGCTGTCGGGCTTGAGGTTCAAATGAAGTTAAATCCAGTGCCTGCTATTTTGACTATTCTATGTAGAGTTGCTATTGCATAACAGTTCTTTCCGTAATTATTTTGATAGTCACTCTACTGTCAAAAATATTATAACACCAATATAATGATGATGGTGTTATAACGAAACAGCGATTAATTAATTAATTATTATAATTGCTATTGTCGAATTGTTCGTAAGTGGTTTTTTTTCTATAAATCAATGAGTATTCAATTAGTATTGTGTCCACAGTTTTCACGTGTATATTATTTATATTTTTTTGTCGTTTTTATATTTTTTGTCATCATCGGTTTTGTCCGTTAAAAGGTCGTTAGTTAAACACAACTAGCACCACACATCTTCATTGGATATAAAATTGGAAAAATATATATATAAATCGTTATGGCAGTATTTCGTTGATTCTTTTTAACAAATCTTAAAATTTTCAATCGTGGATGCCAAAAGTGTACTACAAGTTGGTAGTGGGTAGTTTTAGAAATAATATTATAAAATTCCAACGTTATGTATGATATATATTGAATCATTATATAAAAAAACAAAATCGTTTGATATTTTTATGAGAATTTAATAGAAGGAAAAATATTGTTGTTCTTCTCCACAATCCACCTTCCACGGAACATCAGACTTTCATAATCTAAACATCTTAAAATCTGTTTTCTTAAATTTACCAATTTTCAGCTACGTATTTTCCCTTTAGAGCTTTTATCTTTTATCGTTTTCGGGTCTATTTGATTTGGGTATAGGTTAAACACAGCATAACGGAAATTCGCCTAGTAGATTTTAAGACGATTGTGGTTTCGACTTGAACCCAAATATACCCATGCCGTCGTTGCGATTGTCTTTGTATTGTGTTTCGGAAAACCGCAGTGATACCCATGTACATATTATTATGTAGTGTCAATATGTTTTTAAAGTAAAGCAAAATTTATAGGACAAATCCAATAATAGTCTCCTCTAAGGCTTTTTCGGTTTTCCCCAGACCTTCGATCGTCGCAATGTCTACTGATCTCGGTGTGAATATACTGTGTACTTCGTAGTAACCAGGGGTATGAAATATGTATAGTATAATTTAGACCCTAGAAAGTCTACAGAATGTTATAGCAAAATTACACCATACACCAAATATTGACAGTTTAACGCTATCGAAGCGTGAAGCAGTGGCGAGCGATCTATTATATATTTTTAACATCGACAACATGGGCCCGTATTAATTGGACGTCAGATCAAGTCGTAGCCAAATCGTATGATCTAGAAATATTTAACTCAGGACAAAATTGCATTTCGAATTAATACGTGGTATAATTATATATATCTATAAATAGAATAATGATTTTGATACAAATGTCTTTGGTTTATTTAGAAGTAAACTTTCTAGAATACGGACTAAAATGAACCATATGAACTGAACCGCTGAAAAAGTCGTTGGAGAAATTATTTTTGTGTTTGTATAAATGTGTTTACTGTAAAGGTATTCGCAGTAGGCACACGTTTAAATCCCCGATTAAAAGGTGATAATAGTCGTTCATAATCATCGTCGTAGAGTAAACAAAATGATTTTATGACAATTTTGTTACTAGGCATATACGCTGTATGTTGAGAGCTTTGATTACACATTTTGTATTGTGGCGATTTTAATTCCAAATTTATCTCTTTATACGCCTATGACTACTCGGTTAAGCATAATATAAAATGAAAAGTACAATTTAAAACACTGCCTTAACGCGTCATCTTACTGATTTGGTAAGTTTGTATAATATAAAATAAAATAAATGCGCAACTAAAAGATTTGACCATTCAGAAACTAAAATATAAAATTGACGTAGACATTTTTTTTTGAAATACAACGTGTTCGAAGGGAACGTGAATTTTCAAAACAGACCGTGTTGGTCTGCGGGCCGGACATTGTGTACTTCTTTCATAGTGTGTACCAACCAGGCCTCAGCCGCTCTTGTTTATTATTTACAAAACGTGACGCTTACCCTGGGTGGCGCGATTAGCCTAACTGTTAACCGAGAAACCCCCGTACTCCGAAGACAAGGGGATGAGAACGAGGGTGGTTTATTTTTGGGGGTTTCAGCGGAGGGCGGCTAGAAGAGACCGTGGTGTGACCACAGGCAATTATTGAAGATATCATTTAAATACATGTTTAATTACGATGTCGATTCAGCCAAATTCTTGTTCCATATTCTCCTCTGTTCACCCTCAATTATAATCATCGTAAACGCAATATGTTATAGATATGTCTTGACAATCCACCACAATCATTTCCATATCTAAAATGGGTGCATCTTAATTATAAACCTCGACATGTGATTAGCAACTGCACCATCACCAATCAACAGATCCATCCAACCAGCTTGTTTTTAGTCTTCCTCTTCTCTGACAATACTGGACACCACTCTTGATCAAGGTCACACTGCACAAGCATAATATGTACATACTGTGCTTTATATCACACAAATTGTTTCTTATAAAATTTAGATGGAAATTCCTTTCGGCCATACAGTAAAATTAATACTGGTTATCATTGTAAGGCTTAAAATAGAATATTGTTTTGTTGGTAACGTATAATAAATGATATTCTTAGTCATTTTTTAATATAGAATTAATAGTACTTTTCATTGCTTGTTTACAGTGTAAACTAATCGCCAGAATTTCTTCATGTATTGATTCCAGTTGGCAGGGGTATTTATTCAAAGTTTATTATCATGTAGTTTTCTTGCGGTCAAAACCTGTTGTACCCTTCAGCTGTAGTTTTCATCGATTCTTCTTTATACTCGTTTCTAAATCCAATAATCCTTTCTTTCGTGCTGAACAATATTTCCATTCTTTCTTGTGCCTTCGGCGATTCCGGTCTTGCTCCGCGCGGTCACCCCACCTCGGCCGCCGGTGGGCCGCGGGCCTCGCCTCTCGCGCCGCTGTTTGGCTAACGATTTTTCGCCCCCTCCCGCCGCCCGCTCGCCCCACAGTTTTCTGTTTGCGCAATTATAATTGGGAATGTGTGGGGAATTAATAAGGATGATCGCTTTGCAATTTCATATCTCCGCTAGGCCGCGCAACCCATATTTATATTATGTTTTATTTATCGCCGAATATCACGCTAATAGGCTAGTTTGCTTAGTTCCTTCCTATAAAGCCCTTCATGACTTAGCGTGTGATAACCATCACCACTATTTCAGAAATTTAATAGATTATTGAACTGTCCTTTATATCGTGACGTGTTGATCTCGTCTAACTGTCACAGTTTTAGTTTGGGTGCGAGAAAATGTTTGGAATTCTCATGGTCAATTTGTAGGTGCCCGTTTCTGTCAATAAGTATGAAGATTACTGAAAGGTGATTTTATCGATTGTGTAGTAATGCTGAAATTCCGAAAAAATATATCTAAATAAAGTAGCTTTTATTGTATATGAACCTCTCATAGTTATTAAATGAATATTGGTTTAGATCTTGTTATTCAATTATAATTTAATCCAGTATTGTGAAATAGTTTAAAAAACGACTAGATTTGACTATATTTTAAGAAAGTATATTCACGCCACAATTTTTTGTGAGCTGCAGAAACATGGCATGGGGCACCCATTGTTTTCGTGTAACTTAATACGGGTGGCGCGAAGCTCGAAGCTCGTCAATCATAGCGGAGCGTCACCGAGTTTTTAACGTACTGTCTTTAACCACCTTAATATTTTTAATGTTTTTCCCGACCATGTCTCCGCTTCTGTTATGTCGCGTATACCGTAACGTAATGAACATCTGGCGGTCTTGAAATTCTCAACTGTTTCTGAAAGCTTCCAAAAGAAAAGCTTCCCAAAATTTAACGAAACGTTAACGAAAAATGACGTTTCATGGTTTAAATAATTGATATTATTATAAAATTTCAAAAAAAAGTCACGTTTTATATTGCGTAATGATGCTGCATTTTTAAGAGAGCAAGATACATTTTCAACTGGCCTACGAGGATACTTCCAGTGGATATGATTAGCGTTCTTCAATTACCTACATAAATTTACCAGGAAATCAACGATACTTAACATACTCACGGCGAGCGTTAAAATAATGATTTGTATCGAAATTCATGAAATCAAGAACAGCTGAAAAGGTTACCTGTCACTGTATTTTCATGATCCATTTCTATGGCGACAGTACAGAAAAGGACGTAGCCCGCAGTTTTTTTCAAAATAGCTTTTATTCGATAATCACAATAAATACAACTTAATACACGCTCTATTAAAATATGTAAGCTTCAATTGTAAATAATTATCTAAATTTATCTTTTATGTTTGAAAAAAGTATATCCGTAAATTTTGCAACAAGAAAAAGAGACTTCCACCATATCTATGTTTTTGTTGAATAACTTATTAGACTAACGCCATATTAAACAAAACACCAATTTTAGTCGTCCAATTCAGAGTTGTGTCTATTTAATATTTTGACGTTGGTTTAAAATCATTAAAAATAGGTTTTATGTAACTCCTGTAAAAAAAATTCTGTGCGGGTTACGTCTTTCTTCCATTCCACAATCGAGATATATATATAAGTATATCTTTCGCTACATAATTATATAATAGATAAATTTCTTATGAATTTAAACAAAAAGTTTTAAAAAATCTATCCAGTAATTTCCTGAAATAATGTTCCATTGAAGCACATTTTTACTTCATTATATTGAATGCATCTGTAGTATATTTGTTTTTAAGAAATAAATTATGAAGACATTACATTAAAAACTAATTTCCTTATTAATATTTTTAATTAAAAAAAAAATGTCATTCTATAAAAATCTTTTTCAACTTGGTCCACGCTTCGCATTACTTACTATTCGAGGTGCCAAAAAGTCCTGGTCATTGTTAAATTACAAACTCTTTTACGAGTACTTACTTCCACTTTGAGTAGGGTGTAGGATTTTTCGCAACATTTTAAAGCATATTGGAATATTTAACAATTAGGGTTACCCACTATTTAGGAAAAAATCCGGGACCACTTTTGCTGAAAAATCTGTCAAAGTCAAAGGCCTTGTTTTTCCTCATACGAATTCATATCATTCTTTTGAATACTATGAAACATACCTCACGTAGCAATAAACCCATTACCAGCAATGTATTGGTATATTATATATTCTGAAATGGTGGACGTGAAAGCATATTAATCGACATTTTCTAAATTCTTGTAGGTATATATTTCTTTCATCTTTGCGAGAAATTCGATTAATCTAACTATTTGAAATTTGTTAATTTCGAACAGCTTTACACTTAAATTCATTTGTTCTTCGATTATTATTTTGAAAAATACAAATTTAATATTTATTCAATTAGAAACTAACCTCGCATCTGACATACAAAATATCAGAAAGACTATAATATGAAACATGTATCATTAAGGAATTATTAGATGCTTTGCTGGTTATTCAATTCGACATTGGGAGTTGGTTAGCTACGAGTTGCTTTCAGGAAAATGTTGATTTCAAAATTAAACTAAATGATGCCTTCATCGAGCAGCGGATCGAGCGTCATTGACGATGATGATGATCTGTACATGTGTCATAACAATATATACATGCATGCCATTGTATTCTAGTATCGACCGCTGAGCGGTCAGAAAATCACTCTTTATTTATAGCGCCTAGTATGTAATCGGTCCTGAATTTATATAGCCTACCGGCCACCGATTTCTCACTTCCTCCTTGGGGCTCTCATTTTTCCCTGTCCAGTTCTTATTCCGTCGATGTCCCGCTGTCCCCGTCTTAATAGTCCCCAGGGGACTTCGCACACCATCTCACACGTGTGAGTACAAACTTATGTACCTCACATAATACGTGTATTTTGACAGTGGTGTGCACACACAAAAATATTTTCTTACAACTTTTTTAACGTAAATAAAAAAGTGAGAATAAAAATTGGTATATCTTACAAATATATACTGACAAAAGTATGTCTTCTGTCTCACCAAATGATTATTTATATCGTATTTTAATCCATGTTTCGTGATTGCTTATTCATTGTTCGGAATACACATATTTTTTTCTTTCTTTATTTTCTTGAATTTTCGCGGCGCTCCAATATTTTATTTTGCATCTCCACAATAAATTCGTTGTACACCGCAAAATAATATATTTTCTCTCTTAATCCCATGAGAATGAATAGATTGTTATGCAAAATTCTGCTCTACATAGCAATATTTCTACAGTTTTTGTGGCCATCATTAGTCTACCCGCAGATGAAAGAATTCCCAATCGATAAGCAATCTTTTCGGCCATATGTTTTAGATTTCACGATCTTACAATATTCCCAGGACACCATTGGATAACTAGATTTGTCCAGCGATTATCTCTAGCAAGAGACGTCTTTTATATGCCGCCATTTCAGTGCTATAGTGTATGTAATTTTATCGATTACTCTAGATTGGATTTAACCAGTATGGAACACATTTTACTAATTTGTGATTAACCAAGCCACAGTCGTGATATATTAGTACGCCAATGCGTGTGCGTTGGTGTCCCGCGTGCCTGAGGTGGCAATCGAACCCGGGACTTCAACCCCGCCCACCTATAAGTCAGCCGCAATGCCGCAGAATAGTCGCGGCTAACATTTTGCGGCGGAAACGTAATTAGAGGAGCATGATACCACCCGCCTTCTCCGAGCCACTCGCTTCCAGTTTATCAATTTTACTTTATTTTCTCTATCATATTGACTGAGTTCTCTCCATTGTATGATCAATATGTAGTATTTCTTTACTTCTTGTTTATTGTACATACATACAATATTATATGTTCCCGGTATAAGATCTTTAAATACTTTTTGTTTTCATAACTGTATAGTTTGTTCGAGTTTGTGTATTAGATGTTTTTAACATAACGAGCAGAAACTTTTGTTTTAGATGGATAATGCTTTCTTACTTGCTATATATAACATACGTACATCATAATAAAATGAAAACAAGTTTTTTTTGTTAAAATAACATATTGTAGTTCATTCGCACAGCACATAGAACGTAATAATTAATTATTATATTCGGTAAGTTTTACCAAGAGATAGTTTTTTGAAATGAATTATGACTTACCAGCAAAGATTATTAATTTTGGGTTCATGGATCGGTAAATACACGAATGTTTTCAGATACTTTCCAAAGTTGATTTCCGTATATAACTTTGCTTTTCATAAATTTAAACTACTTGAATGTATGCACGAGTATCAATCTCAAAATATTTACATGAAATTTATAATAACCCTTACATAATGTTTTTCCACGTATTATTCAAGAGTGAGCTTTTTGATCCTACGCGTAGGTGTATATATTTGAATGTACATAATTATAATATTATACATATCAAACCATATGTCAATAGATAGTTTAATATTTTATAAAGATACTATTTATACATTTATGAATTCACTATGAAATTATTTACATTCCAATTTTACATTTTGATAAAAAATCAAACAATGAGAAACTGAAAAATAAGCTTTTTTTAGTTTTAGCCACATATTCCTCTTCTCCTGGTCAGTCTCATTCAAAACCCCTCGCAGGTCATTCGCCCACTTAGTTTTGGAAGTATGCTCTGTAATATAAAAATCCCTAATACGAAAAAGTTTGCCCTTAGACTAATTTCAATTTTCGATACTGGTATCGATGTGAGCCTTTTTATTCAACACTTAACTTTATCATTTAATCGATCGACATTAAACTGCGCTTGTGCAAACTGCCCTAACAAGTCATCAACGAAACTTTAGGCAGCTATCTCAACATTCGTATAACATGTTTGTTTTTAAATAACTTTGTAGCAAAAATTAAAAAAATATATATTTGGACGTTGACCAGATTTACATTAATTGTACGTAAAATATTATTGACATAAGAACTACTTGCCTGCAGGAGCCGCGCTTTGTCGACCCCAGTTATATAATATGCAATGTCATCTCATTAACTTATATAATGTAATACTTGTCTAAGTACAATATATTTTTTCAAAAAGAAGATAATTTTAAAATTCAAACAATTCCCTACATTGCTTGATGTACTGAATAATAAATTTGAGATTTCTTAACACTTGGCCTGCGGGAACCGTAATATTACGTGATTGTGTACTCCTGCCAGACTCGGAACGTTCCGTGCCTTATATTTTAAATATGTTGACAGCCAAATATAGTCAAATACTCTTACTACATTTTTATAAGAAAACCAGAAAACTTTCTCGCT
>JAGVSQ010012324.1:0-11708 GCA_022683975.1 Rhyacophila evoluta
CATCCGCAATATGTGGCCGAGCCAGATCCAGCGTCGCAGCTTCACTTTGTCAGTTTTAAGTGGCTGCATAAATATACACACATACAATACAACAATACTAAATATGTATATGTGGTGACATATTACAATATATATTTAATTAATCTTTGAAAATTATTCTTGTGATTCATGTATGTACGAAAATACACTTAAAATTAAAGAATACATTAAAAGAAACGATCCTTCAAATTTATAAATTCTTTTTTTAAAGAATTTATTTTAGTTTTCAAAACAAAAGAAAGCCAGAAAGTAAATTATATCCCGATATTTTAGTCATTTTTGTAATCAGTTAGTTATAATTGAAATAGAACCGGTGACTCATGGATCATCAAACTATAATATTATTTCACACTTAAGAAAAAAATTGCAATGGAGGATTACTATGATGCTTCTCTTCAATAATTAAGGAAAAATAGGTCGCAATTATACTGTAATTTCTTTAGCTGTATTTTTTTTTTGTCTGGTGATTATTATTGGCATGGTGAGTATTATAAAATATATCGTTAATTATGTACAAATCATTTGGCATACATCGCCTTAAGCTATATACAAAAATAAAAATTATTTTGTTTTCTTGAAAATATTCATTGATTATTAATTGAAATACGTTAATGTATTCCAGCTTAGTAAGTTTAATTTATTGCAAAATTTCGAAAACATATTTAATTTAGATTTTATAAGAAGTTTTTTATAAATAATCAAATGAAAATAATACGGAGTAAGGTGTGCCATTTGAACTTTTCTTCATCAATGAATTGTTGTTCGAAATGCCACTACCGCTTGGAGGCAAAGGAGGTTCAAGGTGATTATAAGATGAGAAACTATTAATATAGACAAAATGTGATTATATCATATTCTTAATGGCCACTGACTGTTTTTAAATCATATTGAAATAAAAAAATAACCTAAAAAATTAGCTCAATCGATAAAGTCACCTTCGTTCAACAATTGAAAGTAAGAATATCAAGATAATTTTATTTTGTAAAAACAACCTGTGATTGCACGATTTAAGATTATTTTGATGATTGTAAGATAATGTTCCGGATACAGTTTGCAAAAGCTGAAGCTCCGGTATTGTAGAGGTTGGCATGCGCGCCTAGCGATCCGGGCAATGCGTGATCGATTCCCACAACTCTCGGATTTAAAAAAAAATGCAGGACTATGGGTATGGGTATCCATTGAATTGAACAATTGTCTGACAAACAATTTTCGTGAAAAATAATCTGTCAAGACGTCTTCACATTAAGAAGATTCATATACTCTATTTTCAAAGTGGATATCTTTACACTTCGTCGATCTATATGTTCTACTTTGGAAGCAAACATGGTATAAAAAAAAACTACGCACATGACAAATGCACAGAGAAACATTGTGACATTTTAAAATGGATTTACGATGCTCTAGAATTAACTATGCAGTATGCTTGTGATCTTTATAGGACAAAAATAGAACACCACGTATTGCTAAACTAATGATTACTAGATCTTACAATTATTGCAATTGGCATTAAGTTTGTGTCGAGTTTATACGGAATTTTAAATTCATTTAAATTAGTTTAAAACTTGAGGTTGAGAGAAAATAAAGTTTGAGAATTATCAAGAAGAGCAAGGCTTAGGTTTTTGAGGCGGATGGCTAATTTGCAATAGTTTGTGTTTGTAGTAAAGATCTGTGTTAAAGATTTTTGATGTTTACCTGATTGTATTTAATTTTACATTATTTTTTATCGAAAAATTTATCAATACTATAATTACGTCAATTCAGTTTGAAATATCGTAATATGTACTTCTCTAAATATTATAAACCAATATGATTTCAATTTAATTATATATACATCTCGGTAAGGAATACGTAAATGATACGTAAAAATTGATAGAGAAATCTCACAATAACAGATCAATAAATAGATACTTAGATATTTTCTTATGGACTCTTGGCGGAATAAGTGTGATAATTTAGAAATCCATTTGTCCATTACATTAAATTGGTCTGAATTAAACATTATAATAAATAGTTTTAACGAATAGAACGTTATAATTATTTTTTAATGTAAAACTACTTAAAATTATCATATGTTTATTATGAAACGTTGGAGACCTGAGTTTTTTTCGGTATCCATGTGAGTGTATAAATGTAATTTAAAAAATACTTCACGTAATAAATTGGTCAAACTAGTTAGACCGGATATATAAAACATTGGGCTGATCAATTTACTGAAATATGTAAAAATAAGTCTTGACATGCAGAGATCCTTATAGTCAATTTTGGAAGTGGTCATCTTCACACTGTTGTGATCCAAATGTTTCGTGGCAGATACGGCAAAGAGAAGAAGAATATAGTTTTAAGAAGGTGTTGGTGAATGCAGCTCTCATCTATTATATTTCGTTTCAATTTTTAAAATAGATTTACATTCAATTTATTGTATATGAAGTCACCCCAAAATGTTGAAGAATTAAAAAATATTCTAGCATAGTTCTTAGATAGACATAATTGTACTCGTAGATTGTCAACGAAGTGCGTGAGACTTGGGTCCATTGATCCGGCGGGCAAAAAAAACAATAAAAAACTAACGACATAAAAAATAATACCATACATTGAGATGTAAATTTTATAACCAAATTAATAGCCAGTTTTCAGAGCATGCCTTGTACCGCCACGTGGAATCGGCGAACCGGAGAAATCATTTTCTAATTTAATAGAAAAAAATAACAATAAAAACATATACGTATGTCTTAAGTCCAATACTCGATTAAATACGTTGTGTATAATGTCTATTAATTGTTAAAGTATACAACAATAACTTATAATAAAGTTTAATAAATTAAATGTGTCTATTATTATTTAATTCATTATTTTTTGTAGTAATTTACTTTTATTGTATTATAATTAAAATATGATTAGTTATTTGATTATTAAAGTATTCATAAAATACATACTAAATATGTTTATTACTCGTAATGAATAACCATCAATATTCTTACGAGTATATTTCAATGTTTACTTTTTAATAACCGGGGGGTTCCGCCCCCTAGTTACTACGCTCACTGACCTCCGATCAAAATTATGACTAATAATTCCTATATGGTATTTACATGTATATCAAATTTATGTGTATTTTCATAATATTATTCTACCTGTATAATATATATCTCCCCGATAGCGTAATTAGTAGAGTGCACGTCTAGCAATCCGGGAAATGCGGGTTCGACTACTCATCTGTCGGATTTTAAGTATCCAAAAATCTAGGACTGGATACCCATTGGGTTGAGAAATTTTCTGACCAACTATTCTCGTGAAAAATAATATGTCAAGACGTCTTTGCATTGCGGAGATTTATATACTCCACTTTCGGAGTTGATACCTTAATTTTGTCTAGATCCATATGCTCCACTTTGGAAGCGAAAATGGTATTTAAATATACGAGTATATACGAGCTATTTTCTTTAATTTTCATTACACTGCATAAGTATTACAAACAGATATCAACTCAAACAATGAATAACTAAACAAATAATCGTGAAATTTAATTGATTCAATGTTCATCTTTTTATTATGTATTCGAGATCTCTTTTGCTACTGCAGCTACCATTATAGGATCATATACGTGTGAAAGAAATGAAAGAAAAAAAGAATGTGAACACGTTTTGTCAAGGTCATGATATTAAAAAAAAGGTGTGAGTTATGGACAGAAACAAATTTTATGTAGACATATTATACATGAAATAAGCATAAAGAATTAAATATTTCAATTAATATGCAAAACGTAATAAAAAGAACGAAAAAAATTACGAGGCATTGCTTGTCTTTAATTGGTGTTATTTCACATGCCATTACACATACCGACTGAATGTTTATTTAAATTGGGTACCTACTTAAGTACCAAAACATATCTGAGCTAAATGAGTAATATCCATAGCTTCATCAGCAAACCAGCCAAGTCCATTTGTGTAAAACGTTCAATAGCCACAAAAAACTTGATGAATGTGTTGTATGGTGTTTGCTGGAGGGTGTGGGTGATTTGACTATTTCATTTTGTATGAACTTTGTGTGTTCTATGTGCGACAGAAAAATTAAAGGTGAATAAAATGGTAACGTGTAATCTATATGACATTAAAAGATTGAACATATTAAAAAGTTTATTTGGACTTATGTTTCAATTGCCACCTTCAATGGACGAATTGTTACAGTCTCCACATATTGCTTCGTGTATGCAGATTTTTATTTTTTTAAACAAATGTGAATTATATGCTTTGTTCTTGTTAAAATGTATCAACTGTTTAGCCAAAATATACCTTTTATAAGTTTTCAGCTGGGTTAAATAAAAAAATGGCATCAAAATTTTTCGACCATTGGTGGAGTAAGCTGGTTTGCAGATTAAACCATCGATGTGGCAAACTTGTTGGCCAACGAATATTACGAAGGTATAATTATAATAATTTACTAAAATAACTACATCGTATATTTGATTATTTATATCTTACATCCGTGTATTTAATATTGATAAAAAAAACATATAATTTGTTCTTCTAATGAAGATGCAAAAAATGGTTTCGCATGCATTTTTTTACACAATGAAACGTATCTAATACCAAAGAAATTAAAATAACCAGTATAATATATTACATAGACCTTTAATAATAAATTTGATAAATTACCGTGAGTATGCTATATCACTACTGACATTTCGATGAGTAATTTTTTCAACAAAACGTTTTCAAAATTCCGTTGACTCATTTTACAAATAAAATGCTATAACGTATGTTTATAATTTTGTTACTGGACGCATCTTTGGATGATTTTATGTTAATGAACTCATTATTATTTTTCTACTTCTCCATTACAAGCGCCGACTTAGTAATAAAAAATGAATACAAATTAAAGCTATTATCGGCAAGTTGCTCACCTTTATATTCCACATAGACAACTTATATTTTAAAAATAATTATTAAAACAGGTGCATAACTTCAACAATAGACAATTATTTATACATTACATTAAATCTAAATATACATATTTCTGCTAGTATTTAAATAAATAAAAAGAATTATAAAATAAAATAAAACATAACTTTCCTTTATTCTTGATAACTGCTAATTCGTATTTATGTTTTCACAGTGTGACTTTTAATTACCCTCTAATTTTACTCATTACTGTTAGTGACATATTAGATAAATTCTATCGCTCACTCTTTTCAGTTTCACTTATTCCGAAAATAGCAGAACATTCGCACTTGAAAAAATGTTCTTGGAGATAGATATCAACAAGTTAAAAGTCCTTGGATATTTACGTGCAAATGAAATAAAATGCTGAGCTTGATATTCCTGCACCAATTTAACCTGGTAAGTTCTTTTAAGTACGCTTGGGAATCTCTCTCAGCTAGTTAAATCTCTACAAAACATCTGCGTTCAAAATCAAAAATATTTTATTTTAAACTTTCAAAATCTCAATATGCGGTTACTAAATACGATAAGAAATTTGATGAATGTGACATAGTGTACTCGTGAAATATAAATTGTCGAAATACGTCTATATACTGTGGAGACTTGGATAAAGACTTTTTACCAATTTTTTTCTAGTTAACTTTGAGTTTTAGATACAACTAGTCTTAAGAATCGTGTTAGCTTTTTTGCTCTATGTGCACTATATTTAAACTCAATCTAAACAGAAAAGGAGTCAAGAAGTCAAACAAAACTTTGGTCGACTTATACAAGATATAAAGATATAGTCTAATGTCTAAGCCGTTCATAACCAAATAAAATTGATTTTGTCAAGACAGAGGAATCTGCTGGAGGACGCCAAGATCCGTACTAGGTTTTGAGGTCAAGAGGAAGAATTTTAAATATTATGCTCATGGTCAAATAATTCAATAATTACACATCATTTTTACTCGTACTAAATAAAAAATTATATACCAATTTTACAACCATAAAATTATCACGTTCATTAAGCTCACAATATAAATCATAAACAAATTATTACTTTTTTAACAAAATAGTTTGATTTTATTATTCGGCCGATGAAAAGATAAATCAAGTTTAGAAGAATTTTAATCATTCATTGACGTTTATAGAGATTTTAATGGCTGGTTAATACGTTTAATTTGAATAATATGTTAATTTCGTATTTTTTAAATCTATAATTACATTATACTAAAATTGTAATAATTTAAAACTATTTAAGGATCAAATCAGCTTAAAAACCATTCGTATATTATGAAATATATATTTATATGTGCTTTGTGAAAAAACACTTTTAAGCTCTTAAGTAAATTTAATGTAATTTTTTGTAATTAAAAAATACAAAATCTTCAATGATGTCGTATGATTTTTGATTTATAATGGACATTTAGTAACAGTTACGCGATGGCGTCGTGTTTAATTAAAAAATATAAGTAAATTAATTTTGATAGCTTATTTAGATATACGAATTAAAGTTTTTCTACACACATACAATTAATATAAAATGATAATATTTTTGTTCTTATTTTACATGGCTTATTATTTTCATTTGTGTAGTTAATATTCACTACCAAATTGACAAAACATATTATTCTATTAAATAAAATAATTTGATCCAAACTGTTTTTCAGTTCATATTTAACAGCTGAGAAAAGTGGTCGGTAAAAAAATATTATGAAGCATCTGACACCAAAACAACGTGTTGAAATTATTAAAAAAAAATATTTAAATAATTGCTAAATATTTGGGAAAATGGGTACATTATGATTTGGCTGGCTTTATTAATAAATAAAAGTGCCGCTATTGGGGCACTGAAAATCTTCAATTGATAAACAAACAACCAACCATCCATAGGGCCATAATTCTTCATAGTTACTGGTGATCATTATCGTGACGTGTTTGATAAATTTTCTTTTGCCGTAATCGGATCAATTTGGCCTAGAGAGCATGTTCTTCTAATAGTATTGTACCACATTACACACAACTCGTGCTACAATGCAAATTCTGCAAACAACTTTTCTATTTTTCTCGAACATAAGACGCACCTTATACAATATGTGCAAATCAAATGCTGACCACTCGAATTCATTTGAATAAATAAAGAACTAACATATTCTTAACAGTTACTATAATTATTATTAGACTAGTGGACCAAATTGAAATACATTGTTTCATTTTTTATATGAGATGGTTAATTAGCTAAGCGTTAATTCTACTATAAAATAATAAATTCTCATTTCATTGATCCATATTCGCAGCGAACATGGCTGAAAATATATTATGGATGGAAAACTTCATTCAACGGGAAAAATACTAATTTAACCAAATTGGAAAATTAATGAAGAAGTTCGCACATATTTTTATATGTTAACATAATTTACGTAATCGCTGAATTAAAAAAATCCTAATATTATTCTAATGAATCATTAAAAATGCAATATTATTACTCTTTTTGTATAGATTTGTTAATATATTCACACATGACAGCATGAATAATTGCAATATTAAAATTTGATGAATAAGTCAGTTTAAAAAAGTAAAAAATCTTATCAGCTATGTAAATTATTCATAATATCAGCAGGAAAAGCTACAAAATCAATTCAACCGTGTATTAAATCTTACTTGGCGTGGTTTTCAAGAACTATTTATTTGCTTTTGAATACAGGGTGCGACTTTTAAGCATAATAAGATGAGACATAATATGCATAATGAAATACACAAAGCAGAATAAAATTGAATACAATTTATAGAAAAAACTGAGCATAATAATTCACATGATATGTATAAATAGATAAAAAATAAAAAATGGTACAAAAATATTTAAATTTAAAACAAGTTAACCACATTCCTGTAGTTCAATAGGCCAATAAATAAACTGAAGTAATCATTCGGTTTTTAAAGATATTCAGTACCTACTCTAAGTATTTGTATAAAGTCATGATAATAGTTTCACAAGCAAAAAAGCTATGTACAGAAGTAATAATTTTGCAGTATTATTATTTAATATCTAACGGTTTCAAGTAAATATAAGTTGAATTTAAATTTGATACTGTAAGACGGAGAACCTTTTTTACAAACACAAAAACATTGTATCGTTGTCTTCTCCAGTTTGAACACGAAATAAAATTATGATATAAAATTAGGCGGCCTACTACGCCCGAATGTAGTAATTACGAACAAAAAATCTGGACAAATGTGCGAAAGTAGAAATTTGAAGGTGGCGCATAAAAAAACGAGAAACCAGATTTTTTGCAAGGAAGTGAAAAATATTTTCGGTGCGCGCGAGGGGCGGAATTTTAAAGACCTGCATCATAATGAGAAAATCTACCACTTGGCGCTGTATAGTTTCATATCGCCAATTAAATAATCAATGTAAAAGATTTCGCTTTCTATGAAATCGAAGTGTTATTCCGTTTAACATCAAATAAAAATCGTAAAATTATAACTTGTACAAGTATTATAAGGTATAATAAATTAATTATAAATATTTTAGCGTCGTTCACTGAAAGAAAGCATTAAACAACTCAATAAAGTATATATTTTTTAGAAAATAGATCCTCGTATACAAGGAAATGTCAGATATATGAAAACTAAAAAAAAATCAAATGCTTCGGGTATCGAGGAGGTTATTAAATCTTCAAACGTTTACTTAATTAAAAGGTCAGTGGTTAGAAGCCTTGACCTTATAAAAGACAAATTATTGATAGTTTTTAAAGTATCACAATAGACGATAGTTTCAGCTGAAATTTCAAGCACGATGCAAAACATTTTTTTTTTGCTGATTTCTTTTTTAATGTTAAATCATGCGATCCCTCGTGCAGACAATTATATTTTTTCAGACATATTGTAATAATTAAGTTCAAAGTTTATTTGGTAATTTTCTTCATCAACATTTTTTTGTTTATCCTTCCTTTATATTTAATTTTTTCGGTATATTATTGTAATATCATGAGACCTCAAGTATGCCGAGCTTGATAGAATTTTTTTTGCAGATTCTATATGACCTTATTTTCAGTAAATTAAGCGTTAACTACTTTGTGAAATACAAATATAGAAAAATTATAAATTTGAACAAATAAATATTTATAATATTAAATTATCACAGCAAAATTATCGGCATGGATAATTATTTTACGGAAGATTTTTATCCGCTTAAACTAATAATCGATTTTCCTCTGGATATTTTTAATGAAAATAAGAAACTATAACTTCGACATTTAATGCATTTTAATAACGTATATCTAGTAAGGTACTTTTGCATCGATTAAAAGGGAAGATCTTCACGAAATTCCAAGTTCGGCAAACTGTGAAATTTATCGGCCATTGCGACTTGATTTCTATGAAGCGAAATTTTCAGTATGTGGAAAAAGTTTAGTTTTTAATAAAGTTTATATTTTTGTTATCAATGATTAATTTTAACAGGTTTAATTAGAATTAGAACCATACACACCACAGTGTAAGGTAACCATATTCCTAAAAGGCCCATTACACTACACAATTTCAAGGCAACCTCACCCTTACATAGTGCGGTGTAATAAGCCTTACGCACTTAAATCACATAAAGAGACCACGCCCACTCTGCAGTAAGAGTATTTAATATTGTGTAGTGTAATAGGCCTTTAAAGACTCAATCTTGAAATACGTTTAGCACTTCAAAAAACATTTTACGTTCTGTATACCTCATAAAGGATACGGCTAGAAACCAAAATATATTAAATCGGCTGAGTGTAGTACATAATGGCAAATATCTTGTAAATGGTTGAACAGTAGACTTTCACAGTATAATCGAGTCTTTAGTATTTTACTTAGTATTTGCAGTTCTGCATTAACATGAAATATATTACATATCATACAATGCATTAATATATTTCAATAACAGATAATTACTAATACATATTTCAGATAAAGCTGTATTTATTAAAAGATAGAATAATATGTTTGACGAATTAGTGAAATATAAGTGTCAGTAAGCTGTTATGACCAAGAATTTTATTATATTATTCAGATTTTAATTTCGGACCTTGAAACATCAAATAAAATAAAACACCTCCAAAAATGATACTATCTTCATTGTGCGTGAAAACTATGTGGATAAGAATAGAAATTATATATTATCGACTGTCAATCGACGTCATTAATTAAGATATACCAAGATTTTATGTTATTAATAGCACTTCAACGTCAAGAGAGAACATACCATAAATTATAGCGAATAATGATTACCAGATGTTTTTTCATCGATTTGGTAGATTGGCCAGGGACGTCTAGTTCAAAAATTCAAAAAAATCCAATTACAATTTAAATATCGAATGAATCCAATTATAAATATTAATGCTCCAACTTAACCCGCGCCTGATTCTAAAATGATGACTTCCTGTAATACACCTATTCATTGATCCTACAATGAAAACTTGCATTATGCAGGTATCTTGAAAGAGTTTTGAATAAAATAAAACTACCATAATTCTAAAAAATTTGAGTTTTTCATCAGTTGCCACTAAGTATTACCAAAAAACTTAAAATAAAATTAGGCCAAAAATACTCTTTAATAAAATTTAAATAGATATAAAGAGGAATTTAAACTCATTGCATCTGCTAAAATGATATTTTTTTTCATTACTCGTACATCATTTCAACATAATTCTAGTACTAATATAGACAAACGAAATGAAAGTGAAGATCTACTATTTACTAGAATTGTTTGTCAGCCCAAAATACAGAAAAAATTTTTTTTTTGATTAACGAGATTTTTTTATTAGAAATTTTTATTAGAAAAAATTGGTAAATGCCATGTATTTCAATATAGTAAAAACATCATCCATGTTTTGAACAGGATTATTGTCAAAAATTTCATAAGCTTGAAAAACGTTCTTTTCTCCTTCGACATACGTTATTTGCTATGGTATCATAAGTATTGTTCTCATATGTGTATAGTTATCACCAAATTTAATTCGAATAAGCACAAAGATGGACAATAAAAAATTGTAATTACATGTGCTCGATTATTTGCAGTAAGTACCAATGTATATATTCATTAAATATACATTAGTGCGATGTATATTTACAAAAGTAACTATTGTAAACAAATACCTGTATTTAACAATGTTAACATGTACATCAATACAATAAAAATACTATTTGAAAACTAGTTTTTATTTTTATTATATCATACTAATCATTCATCAAAACTTTCAGCAATAAAATATTAAGTAAATGTTAGGGAAAATATATTGAAATAACTACGCAGTTGAAAAACACACTAAGGCATTATATCATTTTTGTGTGTACACAAATAAAACGATATATTATTTTTAAGGTGACCTTATATATTTCATTTCGATATAGACATATAATAATAAAACACGATTGCACAGATTTCTGCATGAAATAATACGCATCGTTTATTGCTACTATAAAGCATTTTCTTTCCGTTTACGATGTCGTAAAATCGTTTTGTGCGGAATTAAACGTGTTTATGGTTTCAGTATAATGTAAGTAAGGACTGTACGAATCGTCTAGACTTTTTCTTACAAAATATCAATAAAATTACTTGTAAGCATTATTGTTGTACGTCAATTGCATCAGAGCCGAATTCTGTAATCAAAATAAAATTTTAACAAATTATACTTATTTATATTTTATATTTGAATAATCAGCGAGTATATCGAACGGGTCTGATGGGGACGGGCGGTTCAAGACTTTGCAGAAATGATC
>JAGVSQ010012325.1:0-11708 GCA_022683975.1 Rhyacophila evoluta
TTTAGAATTTAAAATCAATTTCCATCAAGCACCATCAGTCGAAAATATTAAATATCAATTAGTATAATAATAGTAATATGAAGAACATTTTAAAAACCGCAACAACAGAACAATTATATACGAACAAATAAAACGGTAATTTGCAATTTACAATCCGAGTAATCTACTTAGTGAGTTAAATTGATTCTATTCCAAACATCATCCTCCTAAAGTCATTCTTGCTTCGGTATATTCTATCTCAGTTGTCCGTTATCTTTTATCTTTCACGGCGCACTTGACATTTTTTTCGAAAATTTCGCGGCACACCACAAGCAAAAAATGTAAGATATTGGAGATTTCTGATATTGGAGAAATGCATTACGGCACACTCAGCATCGTTTGGTGTGTGTCGCGGTAAGTGGTTGCGGAGCACTGTTCTATCTTACCGACGATGAATAAAAGTGTTTCCATGTAGACAGGTCCATGAATCCTCATCGTCATTCGTGCGCGGCTGTCAGTTTTCGATTCAATTTGTCAAATTAACTCAATTTAGTCCCAATGCTCCGGTAAATTGGTCTTCCAGTCTCCTGTTATACTGTCATGCGGCGTATTAAATTACTATTTCTGCGTTCGAAATTAAGGTATGTACAAGTTGACAAGTGATCACAATGTGGTCTGACACATATTGCTTTCTATGACTGGGAAGTATGAACATATACAGATATGTTAAGGTACTTTAATAATGCATTATAGGTATACTACTGACTAAGAATTAAACTATGGGTAGTTAAAAATAATATAGCGTCGATAGTGACAATGGTAGGCTTGCATATCTTTTTAAATTAAACAAAAAGTTGAATTAGGATATTTTTCACACGTTTTTTCGTAGATGTTGTTAATGATTTCGATAAATATTCTTTTTGGCAGCGAATAACTTTTAATTTACTCATCGACTCTATAAAGGCAAAGAGACGTTATATTCAGTTTGTTTTAAACATATTTTTTTCAATAATCACAACGTATACAACTTAATACACGTTCTATCAAAAGGATGCAAGGTGCCAAAGCCGAGTTAGTACCTAAATTTAGCTTTTAAGTTTGAAAATGAGGTGTGTGAAATTTGTGACCAGGGAAAAGAATTTTCAGTAGAAATATCCTATTGGTTTTTAATAATATATCAATATTAGATTGAGTAAACAAAACACCAGTTTTAGTCTTTGTACTCTTCAAGGTTGTGTATATTACATATTTTGCTTTTGACCTAAAATCTCTAAATAAACATTTTTTTGTACCTAAACTTTATTATGTGTGGCCTAAGTCCTTTTAACTTTGTTTAGTCGATATGCAAAGATGATTTTTAACCAATAAAAATTGTATTGAAAGCATTGCTTAATAATCAAAATGCTAGACCAAAAAAGGGATAATGACACGATTAAACGTTTTCACGAAATTATACATTTGAATTTAATAATCAAATACGCATTAACAAAATATTGATATACAATATCAGGCAATTTTATACTTTGCTGATTATTCATTTATAGATTATACGAATTACATTTTGTGTAAAGGCATATATTTCAAAGCTATAAAATAATAGACTGCACGTGTAGTGATTACGTGTAGGTTTTTAATACACTTTTTGTTATCATTGTAAACAATGAAATTAGATCGAAATCAGATATAATGATTATTGGTCGTATTGTATTCGATTTGTTTTTATTGTATTTAAATGGTTTTTTGGATATGCCATTGCGTGCGCACGTACGTAATCAATCGCTTTCGATTATGAATGAATCTATGATTTTTTTGGATCCAGTGATTTCGCGTAACTTCAAATTATAAACTCGGTTACTAACTGAAACATTTTATAGAAATTGTATGTCGTTAAGTCCAGTGTCCATCTGTTTCAGACATTTTTATAGATTGAATATTGAAATTATACATACACATATTTTAATATATTCGAGTAAAAGTACTGTAGTTTAAAAAAAATATTTTAAATTTATTCTGTATTTTATACGAGTATACCAGGCAGTAACCAAGTGTCAAGGGCTACTGACGGAAATAGATTTTTGAGAAAAAACTCTTAACATAGATAAAAAGGTCGGGTTTTTCAATAATTAAATGCGCCTGCTCATTTGATGGATTTGTTGTTTAATTATTGAAACTTGCAAAAATTGATTTTCGAAATAAGATTACCCGCAAAAAAACATTTAAAATGTTTTATTTACAATTTCAATTTCCATTCAAATTATTCTTGATGGTGTGAATGACACCTGCAAATGTCTTTGTTTCTTGTATAAAATATATGCATACCTAAACAAAAAACTGTTGTTACTTTTCAATTCGAAGAGAGATTGGTAAAAGTTTTTGAAGGTGAAGCTTACACAAACCTTCAAAATATTTTCATTTGTTGGTTAAAAGTTTGGATCGCCGGTGGAAGGAGACGCCTGATGCCGCTGAAATGGTCTAATTTTAAAACAGCACGAGGCCAGGGGTATACGTCGCGTGCTTGGCGCGAACGCCGCTTTGATGTACACTTTATTATTTTCATAATTCATTGGAAAATTCAAGATTTATTCCTTCGCCGGGAACCTGCGAAAGCAGCACTTTTCCGTTGAAGTTTGTCGATAGGTTGTTCCGAGCGAAATGTCCGCGCAAAATAATAGTGTCCTTCGCCTTCACCTCATCGTTGGCGCTTTTCCAAAATGTTGGCTCAGATAGTGTTATTGAAAACAGTCGTCTTTTAATCCACCTAATTCTTTTAGTATGTATTCAACTGCTATAAACAATGACCATCGAAATTAAAAACATACGTTGGTAAGCATAAAATATTTGAAAATAGTGGAATATTTATTGCCACACAAAATTGTAAATGATTGAAGGTGTGTGTGTGTGATTTAATATATTTTTTGTTACACTGTATTCACTCTATTAAATTATAATTTTAAACCAAGGTTTTGTCGAATAGCTATTGTGGTTATTACACTATTATCGAGATATAATAGTGGATATATATATTAGTTTAAATATTTTACATATTTAGGTGATGAATGCATAACGGTTATACTTAGATTATAGTCCTGTTTTAAATGGTGTTGCCACCGAAATGACTTTCAAAAATCTAATCTAGTCAATGTGTTATTTAATATAAATATACAATCGATGTCAATATGGAGTTTATCGAATTAATGCTTGTTTAATTAAAAATATTTTATGTCCAATATTACTTTGATAATTTATCATAATAATGCGCAATTACTTGTATTATTCCAATACAAAGAAATTCTATTACTAACCAATAAAGAACAAAAGTTGGTGTTGGTACTTAGTCCCCTTTCTAACAGATACTGGTATTTTGTTGCGTTTGACATCAACACTGATATTAAATACGGCTAATCAATGTGCACTACGTACGCCACTCCAAACCACTAAGCTTTTTAATGAAATATCGTAATAGAATAAAAGCCCACGATACATAAAATAACATCAGTGGAACAATGTTACTATCATGCGAGATCGAGATGGATTTACTGCGAGTCAGATTTTTGTACAAATCCGAAATAAAAAAAATAAAAGAGTTATTGGTTAAATCTATTAATTTAATACGCTCGCCAAAAACGCATAAGATGTAGGTTTCATATGTGATGTGCAAACTCATACCTGATTGTTTGATTTTGTTTTTTAAGGTTGCTTCGGCGGCGGACGATGGCCACTGCATTTGGTACGATGAATGCTTCAAAGACGCCCAGGAGAAGACGAAGAACTGTTACTACAATGGCACCGCAAAGGTGCTATCGGCCGACGGCATTGTAAGTTTTTTTTTCATCTCGTTGAATCACACTAGTTAATAAGATCGCAGAATATCCAGGAATTATTTTAACTAAACTAATACGATTTTTATTTTGCATTAATTCGTGTGGTGATGAGTATTTATACTGTGAACCAACTTCTGCTTCGTTATGCGGGCATTCATTATCTATCGTATAACAGAATATCACAGGCACTCTTTAGGATGACCGTCAACACACATGATGATATATTGCTATTGTTCAAAATAATAGAAACCGGTATTCATTCATGTTCTCTTGCGGTTCTCGCAATCTAAAAATCTGGCAAATTTCTTTGCAATTCTGATAGATGAATGTGAATGTTATATTTAGTTAGTCCATGTTAAATAATCAATCTGATTGGTGGTGATGTGATTAATAATTTTGAGCCCGGATGTAAAGGAAGGGTAGCTGGTTACTAAATATATTTTAAAGACTGCGTTTGTTAGCATAAATTGTTAATACCTTCCGACAGAATGACAATTATTGTCACAAAGAAACTTAATCTGAGTAGTGAATGATTATAAAGTATGTATCTATATTTTTTATCGATGTTACTTGATATAATTTAGAAAACATTGTGGTTAACGAATCTGTGTTATTAGTTGATTGGGCACAGCATTATAATGTATCCATGTCACAATGTAAGATTCTTATGCTGTAATATGACATAATAATCATTTTATAATCTGGTGATTATATGTGCTGTTTTTTAGTATAATTTTTACATAATATACATACTCGCCAGTAGTTAAAAATGTGGGAAGGTATTTGGCGTAATGTTTTCTGAATTCATTAACAGTGTCAATTTATGCATTTACAAACCATGCATAACCATTTTGATTTAACCGGTTTCCGAATACCGTAGGTGAGTTAGCCTTTGCTAGCATGGAGCATCAATTGGAGGGCAGTTCACTGAGGCGCAGCATCCTCTATCAGTACATGGCTTAGAAATTTTATTTTCACTAGTGGAGTACAATAACTACAATTTTATTGGGGATGCCAATAGAAAACCCAATGCAACAAAATTTCTAGAGTAATTCTTTTTTATGCCATTTATTCAAGTGGTTTTCTCAAGTACAGGTTAAATTAAAAGTTGTTGATTCTCGCTAGAAGCCTGGATGGACCTAAGCTGTTTTGGACGACAGCCATATACCATTGACTGATATGAAAATCAATTGTCAATTAGTATTTATGTATACGATACTCTTATAGTTTACGGCAGCGGCTTCCAACCTTTTTGCTACTACGCCTCCCCAATCTTTTTTCCGCGCCTCCACCTTCATTTTTGGCGTCTTTTCTGGCAGTAGTCCGCGCCTTCTAGATTTGAAACCGCTGGCTTAAGGGATATATATGTTGTCTTCGTAGATTTGATATTATCTCGAGTTATGACTTCATTCCTTCATAATTTTACGCAAGTAAAAATATCAAGCCCAGGGGTCGTCAAGCCGCGGCTGTTTGTGTATGGACGACGGCTATTTGATTTCGCGTTTTTTTGCTCGCAGAATTTTCGGGAGCAAGTGAAAAAATATTTTAGGCGCGAGACCTAATAAAAAACAAGAAATCACAATTTTCTCTCGCTTTCGAAATTTTTCCAAAACGTTGTCTTGCTCACATTTGGTTCTTGTACTCAAGAGTTTGCCGATCACTGATCTAGGCAATTGACGTACATTCCCTATCAATTATGGTAATTGACAATGGCGGCACCACCTGAACAAGCGATTCATATTATGATTTGGATCACCGCCGATGAAATTCACCCATTTTGCACCTTCATCTTTCCAATTAAACCTTTGAATACCGGCATGATTTTAGAAAAATCTTTAATTTTGTAGTGATACACTAAAGTACAAATAAGAAATATTTTCTTATTGGAATATTAAAAAAAACACTAACATATTTTTTATACTTTTTATACTTACTTATAATGTAGTTGATATTTATTTTTAACGTGGAATCTTTGCCAGCAAGAACTTTTTGTGAAGAGGCAAATTGCATTCTTCACAAAGATATCTAGTTTCTCCTCATTTCTATTAGCTGCGAATACTTGGCACATTCTTGATTGATATTACTTTTTAGCAGTAAGCCCAATCACCTTTAGGTATGCTTGGACATTATTCCAGAAAATCTATTGGGAAAATTCACTAAACTGCGCAGAGCATTGATGAAAGTGGAAGTTGTTGTCGGTTTTTTTTTTTTGAAAATGATGCATGTTGGTCGATAATATCGGTATTTACTTGCCGAGTACACAGAATTGAAGATTGGTTCTTTGTTGAAGCAATTGAATCAAAAGTTTTATTAATTAATAACCAAATGTTGCATAGTATAAAAAAGATTACGATCCGGAACAAAACGGAGATTTTCGGGCTCGTTATGGAATGGGTCAAGGAATCACTGGTCTAAACTTAATATGAATCTAAAATCAGCTGCCAAATATTATCATGCGCTGTCTTCACTTTGTTGACAACTTGCACTACTTACTTGTTGATCGATAATATTCTATACTATTTTAGAATTTTTATTCGTACTGGATATTGAAATATGATTGTATAGTATAATATAAAACTACTGTTTGAACTTGTTCCTCTGGAATCAGTTAATTGAAACCCGTTTCGTTTCGATTTGTGTTGGTAATACTGTGAGTAAATTGATTCACATTGTTCACCGAGGGAGCTCTTTTGCAATTGAATAACTGACAACTGATAGTCGTAATATAACATTTTAAAGTGTACCATGTCGATTTATATAATATGTATGTTTCGAATTGCTTTCAACATTAAAATTATTTTATTTTATCTGATGTGATGTGTTTCTTTAAAAAATGGTATGTAAGTTATTTTGGAAGACAGAAGTGAGTCACGATACCTATTTTCTTAAATTTAGTAAATTTAAAATAATAACATTTATTTGGTTACGGTAAGACGTATGTATGTGTGTCGTTTTCAACGCAATGAAAGTGGTGCAAGATACATCTAAAGTAGTACACTATTACGTCGCATACTTTCTAATGAGTTATCAATAATTTATTTAATTAATACTTGTGCAATTTATAATTTGTGATAGATCAGCGCAATCAGGTTATTAAACGTTGATGTGGCCTATCACTCTTGCAACTTGTATAGTATCCTATACTTTTAGTCATACAGTAGACAAATTAAAATAATTTTTGGTTTGTGTTCGTATAATATGAAACTAAGCATCAATAGTAATCGTTATTCTATTACTCACTTCAAAAATCGTGTACGTTTCAAATCTCTTAAAGATTTTCTTCTGTTTTGTTTTGCGAATCATTGCGAGAATTTTCGAATGCTATTGATTTTCTTTTGTTTTCATTCCATTTATTTTATAAACCATGTTGTTTTCATTTCCCGTCGTCTTAACAATATTAAACGGTCTTTTTGTACTAGTCGGAAAATTCTAATATGAAAACTAAAATAATGGAATTACATAAAGAATGCTTCCATTTATGGTATTTATAAGTTCCATATTTCATATCGAGCGAACATTATGATTCTTCAGTGGCTAATTTAGTTTTTGGTTTTGCATAGCAATTTGCAAGTTCTACCTTCACTTATTTTCGCTCCGTCTATGAACAACAATGTTAAGTATTATAGTTTGTGTGGTATCAATATATCGGATTTCACAATTTTGCCACAATGTTTGATTGCTGAACCTGTTTTAGTTTTTAATCTTAATTATTTTTATAGATGGATTTGCATTTTTGTATGAATAAATATTTCGTACGACTTACTTACTGATTGTGTTGTAGCGAAGGTCGTTTAAAACATCTTGACATACTTTATATTTGACACTGGTTGAAATTAGGTATTCATAATGCATTACATGAGTTAGTCAGAAGTCGAATCGGGCATCCTCACCTTTTCCATCCAGCCGACCGGCATGACAAACCTTTATTTGTGATGCTGGTTGTGAAGTCGCGGACCAATTGTTGTCTTATGTATAAATATGTATTGCAATGTCAATTATTATTAAATGTGTGTTGATATAGATACTGGGCTGCAGTATTCGCTGATTTCTAGGGCTTTCGAACGGATTAATGAATATTTTTGTTCTTTCGCTAATGTTTTTGGGTACAACACAGATCAGATCATTGTTCTCGTATTTCTGATCTTATTGATAATCTGATCTTCTATCTGCTTTCAAATAACGTGAGAGTTTTAGCAGGTTTTTTTAAGTGGCGATGTTCATTAATTATTACCCAGTTGTTTTTATGTAAATTTAATATTTAAACATCGTGAAGTTTTCTATTATGCAAAGTATTGAAAGTGCGAAAAACTAGCCACACCCTAAATACAGATAGTGTTTATATACTTTCAGTCGAATCAACAATCTAATGGTTTAATTACAAATGAACACATATTCACGTGTAGGTACATATTTCTAAAATGCGAAGTAACACGTGTGGCATTTACATATTGATCGTATGAACTAAACTTTGCAATTTTACCTAATGCAAACTAATTCAACACGCTATATGGAGACTTCTTCATAAAAATATTCTGAGTTGAAATTTTTTAGTTTTCTGTTGTAAGAACAGCACTGGGATATAGAATGAGCACTCCCACAAATGTTCTACTCGCTGAATCTAAACTGTCGTTTGTCTATGATCGAGCTAAGTTTTTGTGTGATTATCATCTAAGTAACTTTACCTTAAAAGACAGAACCTTCTCTCAGTGAATCCATCTTGTTAAAGGTAATCTTCAGGTATCAAAGAAAATGTAAAAAAAAAACAAAAATAAAAGTCTTTTTGAGGCATTTATTGAGTGTCACAGTATTCAATGACTATTGATACCAAAGTAAATTTTGATATTTATTGCCATCAATAAAATCGTTGACCGCGTCTATCCCTTATAATATGGATCCTGGAAAAACATTAAGGAGTTATAATTCTCTATATAGTGTCATTTATGATTTCTGTCCTGGAAGTGGTGATGCGTTGGCGATATTTGCTGACGGTAGTAAAATTCATGTTGGAGGACACGTCGGGTCTGCGTGCTTTTGTCGAGAGTTAAATTTCGCTTATTGCAGATCTATAAGCCACAAAGCCTCAATATTTATTTACTGCTGAGTGTCTTGAATGACGCAATAGACGGCTCAAATCACAAGTTCAAAATTTTTACTCACCGAGTGTTTTGCAAAGACTTCGTTCACAGCACAAAATGCAGTGTTGAAATAAATTCTTAAAATTAAAAAAAAAAATACAGTGGTTTACTTCAAATTTGTAATATTGGTTATATAGAACTTTCCCACTTCACACTGGAGTAATTGGAAATCAAGAAGGGGTAAGGCGCTAACTAATAAACCATGTTTGGACCGATCTACACAAGCACAACGCGGCAGAATATTTGGCTCGTGTTGGGATTGTTGACAGTCTAATGTGTAAATGTGGGAAGGAAAATGAAGATATCAAATACATTGTTTGGCAGTGTAATCTCTATGAGACTCAAAGATTGGGCCTATCGGAAAGTTAATTCAGACTTAAGTTTCAACTGCCTATTTCAATGAAAGTTTTGTTATATCGTAATTATTGGTTAAATTATTTTTAAATGCATGCATCTGGCCAATCTTTCAATGCCATCATTTTTTATTCTGTATTAGTTTACTTTAACAGTGCTTAATTAAAATACAAAAAGTAAAATCATTTGATGCGGCACATTTATTTGAAAATATCTTTTACGATATTTATGATGCTTTTGTTATATTAAAGTGTTAAATAAATTATATTAAAATACATTGCATAAATGAAAACAATTTTATGAATTCGTGTTCATATTCGCGAATATCAATGGTGTGATTTTTAGTACGAGAATTTTACAACAGATGACTGTAATTTCACCAATCAATGGATAATTAAATAGATGTTTTTTTTCAGTTTAACAAATTAAAGAAAATTAGTTTTTAAAGTTTGTATGATATATTTTCATACAAAAATTTAAATTATATTTATCCTTTTGATTCAAATCTAGTAAAATATCTTTTCGCGTCTGAATTTCACAATAATATCGTATATTAAATAAAAAAATCCTATTTTGTGAAAAAAAAAAATTAAGTTACGGTGTTACCCAAAATGTAGAATTCGAAAGCAATGTACGAGTTTATGAAGAGAATTAACTAGGCAAAAAATAAGATAAGTAATTTAAAAAAAGTATGAGCATCCAGCTAAATTTCGTAATCAAAAGATTAACTTGTATAATTAATAATGCTTTGCTTAAAAAATGAAGTGTTGAAGATTCAAATTAAATATAAAATTGCGTGGTACAAATATCCGAAACACAGACTTATCAAATTTAGCGATATTTTATATACATAGAATTTTACTTATGCTCATTAATAATATATTATAGTAGTGTATGTATTAAACCATAAAACATACATAATATTTTATTCATCATTTGTTTTGCATATTATATTGAACTATTTCAGTCAATACTTACATTTTAAAAGGATCAAAAAGTAAGCGAATAATTTTTAATGACTTGTGTGATTATTTAAATTTATGTATTAGTTTATTTAGAATGGTAAAAATAGAGAATTAATTTCGATTTGAATTTTATCCTGGGAAATAAAAATAGAAATTTTATATGCATATAGATTTTTTTACTTATTACTTATTTTCTATGGAATATATATTGCAAGTACATTAAAAATGTGTAAGTATTAGTGATAATAGTAATATTTACTTACCAAAATCAAGTAGTATGGATAGAAAGAATATTATACCGAACAAGTCATTCAAATTGATAGATTTGATTTTTTTTAAAATTAAAAAAAATATTTAAATAAATTACAGATATTGATTATGTAAAGATTTTTACAGATGCTCGTTCTTTTGTTTTTTTTTTCAAAAGCATTGGGTAGACATGAGCATCATTTAAAAAACAAAATTAGCATAAGTATGATGATGTTATATTGTACACACTTTATAGAAGTAGTTTTAGATCTGTATTGAAATGATTTTTTTTTTGTTGATTTAATTATTATAAACACTACTTCTAAAACCATCATCCGCCTACTAGTATTAGTATTTTAACTATTCATATAAACAGACCAAACTGTTGAAAGTATAAAGTTGAATTTGTAAAAAATAATGCATATGTCAGTTTATTTTAATCGAGCTTTCTCTTACGTGATCATCGCGCAGTGCCAGCAATGTGAGGTTTTTTTTTTTGATACCTTAAAAGCTTTTGATATAAAATAAAACAATACAAAATATAATGACGTAGTATATTTTCAAATGTATATGTATATAGTTTTAATAAGTCTACTATAATAAATAGTAAAAGAGCGTATGTTGTAATTTAATTTAATGTTTTTGTGTACCTATGTGTGGCTATTCGTAAAAAGTGTTCCGTTAATTTTATTTTTTAATGTTGATTGTTAGGCTTTCATTATAATATATTATATAAAAAAGATCCGTACTTAAAAAGTATTTTTTAATGGATAAGCATTAAATGTACCAAGTCAGTGTTTACATAGAGGAAACTGTCTATATAATAGTAACATTTTATTAATGAAATACATAATTATTTCATATAATTTATTGGTTTTATTTGATTTTACAACTGTTTACCTCAAACTTTGTATCATATTCCCTCGTAATTATTATTTATAAGTAATACATATGATTATCCGTTATCAGTCATTTACTTCAACTCCTTCCAGGTAATTCCTGCTCCTTATACACCCCATACATAAAGATGATACCTCGTGATACTGACATACTAGCATTAATAGTAACAGGTAGTATTAAAGCTCTTTCAAGAAATCGTAGTACTTAATTCCTTTTCCAACATTATTACGCCTTTTGACACACCACATTCATATAAGGTAAAGTCAAAAGAAATGTCATTTTTTCTTGTTGCATGCTTTCCCGTC
>JAGVSQ010012326.1:0-11708 GCA_022683975.1 Rhyacophila evoluta
TATAAATTAAATGTATCGGGCGTGACGTAATAATACGTCTTCATGAAAAAACGCGAGCCCGTTGCAAGATGCGTAATTGGAAAGGGGACCGCCCGGTTAACAGGTTAATAACCTTAAACAATTTAAACCTTGAAGTTTTAGATGATGATGAAGCAGAAAAGAAGTGCTTTTGAGATTTTCCCTGTATTTGAAAAATTTATGTTTCAATTTTATTATTCATTTTGAAGGTCCCGGTCACGTAAGTGAGAGTCGTACAACTAAAGCAACGGAAGGAAGAAGAAGTCCTTCACCAGCTCCGCCTGTCCCCAGGAGGTCTGCCGGAGCTGTTCCCAGATCTCATCAGCCGAGTGAACATAGAAGGTTTGTATTTTGTATTTTATAATTATGCGATGTATACTATGTATAATATTTATAATGCGATGGTACTGAACAAATTTATAAGTTTATATGCAGCGATATGGTCGCTCAAATGCAGAACTATCCTATGTCACATTAGATTTTGTTTACTGGAGAGTTTGAAAAATATGAGAGTACATACATTTTTCTGACTATCTTTGTAAAAAGTTTTCTTTTTGCATATTTTTTGTGGATATATATTACCTATAATGGCAAGTGACTATAATTTGGAATAAGTATGTTTTGGATTGTTCTGATTTTTAATAAAATATAATATTTGGTTACTTAGGGTACTTTGGTTTTAGTGAAATTTATTTATAAATCTATTATGTTTATACATAGGATACTTTGCATATCATGGAAGTATGCCATACATGATTTTTAGTAGAAAATTCATTTTTTTTTTAAAATTTGACTTAGGATAGTTCTGTATTTTTGTTGGGCCATCAAAATCCAGCACTATGAACAGTAAGATATAATATTATTATATATCTGCAAATTACAGCAGTCGTCATGCGGCCAGTCCGAGTGCTTCTTCAATATCCTCGTCATCCAGTATGGTGGTCGATCATTCAACTGCATTGGAATGGCACTGTGCAGCGTGCACCTTCACTAATGCCCCACTCGCTCTGCAGTGCGAGATGTGTCACTCCACCAGAGCTCAAGCCGGTCTACTTGCCGGTAATTTGGCCAATGCCAGTATCACTGCCACAACAGATATGATTCAGATTGTTGACGGAGGTAAGTGTTTATAATGTTACAATCCATATATTTGCCATCATGCTCAAAAGATTTAACCCGTGGTTCACTAATAAGTCATTATTGATTTGATAGAATTCCAATATATTCATTCTACTATATTCGTGTAATTATTTGATGATTATATAAAATCTCACTATGGAAATTTTCGTTTGTTTGAATATCAGCTTTTGGTGATCCTGGCCGTCAAGAAAGTACACAGATGGAAACTTTGAGATTAAAAGAAGAAACTTTAGCATGGGCCCAGTGGCAAGAGATCCTCACTCAATGCATGCAGGTAATGATGTTTCATAATTAAGTTTAGTCTTAATTTTATCCAATTTCAATCCTCATTCTAATATTAATATTTGATTAATTTAACTACAGTGAAAGCCACTTCTTGTGATCACTATGGGACATGTAACTTTTGATAACAATAAACTGCTAATGACTTCAAGCAGAAGATAAAACAAACATATTATTGAATACAATTATTACAAATAAATACAACCTACGTGTATTTAATCGAAGCTACATATTTTATTAACAACTTTCTAAAAACATAACATTTATTTATTTGAATTTATTAATTCTTGAATATAACCTGATATTCTTAGTGTTTTTCAAAGTTTGTTACTGTATAGCAGTGGCATTTATAATTATCGGAATTGATAACACAAGCCGAAGTTTGATTATAATAAGATTATTTTTATGTAATTTTCGTCATATGCTCCATTATAAAGTACATCTCAGTTAGCTGCAATGGCTAGTTCAGTAACTAGATGTTTGATTAGATGATAAATAGAAAGATGTTAAAATATTTTTCATGCGGTGAAAATGGGCTCTATTAATATTTTAATATTTTGTGTAATTGCAGAGGGGTAGTCAGTTTGTAGATGAGAGTTTTGTGGCAGGGCCACGATCATTATATTACTCGGGAGGTGGAGGTGGAGCAGAGCAGCCAGCTGCCCGCTGGCTTCGGCCTCAAAAAATTCATGTGGATGCCGATCAGGGTCATCTTCCCTGGGCCGTCTTCAGACATCCTAGGCCTAGTGATATCTCACAAGGTAAGTTTTTACTATTGTCACATATTCCATTATTCTTTCAAAAAGAAGCCAGGAATCATATGGCTATGCTTTTGAAAAGCACCACGCATAAATTATTGTTTCTATATAAAATAAATTATATATGAGTCGTCGAGTTGCAAAAAGCTCTGGAGGTATGATCAATAAGCATCCAGAGTGCTTTTAGCAACTGAGTGATTCATGTCTAAGATTGCCATGTATGTCAAGTGTGCCATGAAAGAAAAAAGGTTATGGAACACTGCCATAGACCACAAAACAGTAAATTTCTGGATGTTTTTATGCTGTGCACAGACTATAAATTAATAACGTGTTGTTATGTGTACCTTATCTTAACTGATATCTTGTCTAATAATACCATATCATAATTTTGAGGAATAAATGAAAATATGTATTTTCAGGTGTCCTTGGTAATTGTTGGCTTTTGAGTGCTTTGGCTGTATTAGCGGAGCGAGATTCTTTGGTTAGAGGAATTGTTCTTCGCGGTGAAGGTGTCTCTGCGCAGGGAGCCTATCAGTTGAGACTCTGCAAAGATGGTCGGTGGACAACAGTTTTAGTGGATGACCTTCTACCATGTGACAAACGAGGACATCTTGTTTATTCACAAGTATGAGAATTTATTGTAAAATTTTTTGTTTGTCGAAAATGATGGTAAAAGTTGCAATATTCTTTTTCTGCTTATTATTATCTTACCATATAATATACATTATTGTTGTCTAATGCCTGCAAACTTTGAAAGTGAAGCCACTTTTCATAACTTATAAGACTCATTGTTTTGTTTGCGACATATAATGAGAATTTACTGGAACTTCATTATTTAGTAGTCTCTGTATTGTAAATCATAACACATGTAAAATATTAATGTACATATATGAGAAAGCTTTATATGTATGCACAACGTTTATCTGTGAATTTAAACCCTCAAAACTCAAATTAAGATTGGATAGGTCAAGGTTAAATAATAAAGCAGTGCCCATTTATTAACAATTACAAATTTCAAAAAATCTTAAAAAAAATATTAATTTAATAATGAAAAAATCTATTAATATTGTCAAAACTTTTTGGTAATGCCAAGTTAATAGGAATTGGGTAAAATAAATGAAAATAATTTGCTTATTGCGTCTGTAGGCAAAGCGAAAACAGTTATGGGTGCCTTTGATCGAGAAAGCTGTTGCTAAGTTGCATGGCTGCTATGAAGCCCTGGTTTCCGGGAGAGCAATTGAAGGTTTGTGTTTAGTTTTAACAGTCTTGTAAAGTATATAGTAGTAAAAGTACATCTTGGTATAATTGATTTGTTATTTTTATTCAATTCGTAATGTGTATTTTTACTGAACAGCCACTATCATTGATTTTATTTGATGGTTTATAATCAGTCATGTATGAAAAAAAAAATATATGTTATCAGTAGAGGACAAGACCACAATGAAGTTGGATGGCCCATAGTAAAAATATTAATTTATTAGATTTGTAGTACTCAGTTATATGAATAGAAAATTCAGACGTATCATTCAGGTTACTGTAAAAAAGTTTTTGGTTGGAATATGATATAAGTATAATAGATGGTTTGGGTGGAATATAAATATTTTAAATTTTATCACTCAGGCCTCTGCACATTAACGGGTGCTCCTTGCGAGTCGGTGCCTCTTCAAGCAGGGGCAGGAGCGGGTGAAGAAGAGTTGGACCGAGATTTAGTTTGGGCACAGTTGTTATCTTCAAGGCAGGCCAGGTTTCTCATGGGGGCATCATGCGGAGGAGGGAACATGAAGGTGAACATATTTTAAATTGCCCTATGAATATCAGCTATGCGATACACAATACTCTTAAGCTCTGCTAATTATCATGAATTGAAAATGAAAGTGAAAATGAAGGGTTTTTATTTTCATTGAGAATGACCAAAAAGTCGTCCCTAATCATTATTTCTCACAAGTATATTAATATGGATAATAATTGAAACAAGTAAACTGCATTTTTAATATAGGTGGACGAAGATGAATATCAACGTTTAGGCCTTCGTCCGAGACATGCCTATTCTGTGTTGGATGTCAGAGATGCTCCCGGAGCTCTACGACTGCTCAGGCTGCGTAATCCATGGGGACATTACACATGGCGAGGGTCGTATAGCCATGCCTGTCCCCTTTGGACAGAGCCACTGCGGAGAGCTTTGCAGGCACCCAAAGACACAGATGATGACCAAGGAGTCTTTTGGATCTCATTTGATGATGTTCTCAAGTAAATTATTACATTTTATCGAATTTTATTTTTATTGTTTTGTTTGACCATTTGTAATGTTGCACCTGGTTGGGATTCTAGATTTTTAACCAAAAATTTTATCATTTATATTATATTTGAATTTTTTTTTTTGTAAGTATTGATGACAAATAATACTAATAAGTGCTAAAATACAAATAATGAACTAATATATCTGGATATGGAAATGTGGAGTTGTTCACGCAGCTCATATTAGTTCTAACTTGCTCTTCCCTTTTTCATACACATTATGTGAGCATAAACTGTGGTATGCATCATTCTTCAAAGTATCAGGGGTATTCATGAAGGAGCTCTTAAAGCCTCGGCTGGCGTGTACTGAAGAAGCGTGCATGATTTTCTTTCTGATTAATGTCAGTCCTTGATTCAGGCATATGATGAATTGCTTTAGATTAATTTTTTACCATATATTCAAAGGTGGAGTTTTAACATATGAGTAGTTTTGATGCTGTCTTTTGAAAAGCAATAAACACAATATTTTTAACCCTAACCATTCCCATACCAAGTGTAGCTCAGTATCATAGTTTTTACACCAACTCCAATGTCGAGTCTAGCTCATTTCTAAGCAATTTCTAAAATGTTTAAATTTTCAAATACTTTGTGATAAGTAAACAAAGACTGAATTTGTCATATTTCGCCTTTCTACGCAGTTTTACACTATTATTATTATAATATAACTAACACAGTCGTTTGTAGTGGATAGTAGATAATAACAGACATAGCGGTATTCCACAAATTCAGGTAGTCGATTATATGATTCATACACTATCCGCGGGCAGTACCTATGCTATTTATTATCAGTATCAAAGTATTTTTGTACTTGAACGGAAGTATGGTACGTGTTGGAAAAAAATATTTCGTGTTTATTGGGATGCTTCTCAATTGGTGACTTGTTGTAGGACCAAAAGTTCCATCCAGTTGTATATCAACTCTTAATTTCTGAGTTATTTTTCACTCCTACTCTACTAAAATTACAAGGGGTTAATAGTCAGATTATAAAGAATAATGATATTATGTAGTGAACAAAATATACAAACTGTTGTTATTTACCATTTATCAGGTACTTTGACTGCATAGACATCTGCAAGGTCCGTGTGGGATGGCACGAGGTTCGCCTCACAGGTACTCTGCCCCCCCTCGCCTCCACCCGACATCTCTCTTGCTTGCTGCTCACCGTTCTGCAGCCCACTGAAGCTGATTTCACACTTTTTCAAGAGGGACAGAGGTTTGCTTATTTATCACCAACCATTCATATAAGTATAGTAATATCTTATCATAATCGTCATCATCAGCATGACAACTAGCTTCCAAAAACAGCTCCTCTCATCCATCTTGTATAATGTAGCCAAGTATATATTAATCATTTAGAACTCTCACGAAAACTAAAACTCTAAGTAGTCTAAGAAATTGTACAAAAATTACTATTTTCTGATATTCTAAAATATTATATAATACTATATGTCTGAGTATTAGAAGTTGTTTTAGTTTGTGTTACATGAAATTTGTTAAATTTTTCAGAAGCTCAGCAAAAGCACAAAGGTCTCAATTGGACTTGTGCGTGGTGGTATTCAGAGCCCGGGCCGGTGCTGCACCTCATCCGGGAAAACTGGTCGCTCACAGTAAAAGACAGGTTAGAAACACATTTGTCTTTTTTAATAGTATTCAGTATTTGCTATATCGATATTTGACTGTATTTGTTCTTTGATTCTAAAAACTATCCAATGTATTTTTTTTGTCACTTTCCTATTATTAGTTTATATTTTAATTCTGGCAAAATGCTTTACAGGTGCGGGGCTTTGTAGGTTGCCATAAGATGTTAGAACGAGATTTGTATGTAGTGGTGTGCCTTGCGTTTAATCATTGGCACACAGGGCTAGAGGAGGCCAGATCGTTTCCGCGACACGTCCTTGCTGTGCACTCCTCCAAGAGACTTCTGCTGCAGAGGGTGACTCCGCCTCCGCACGTTCTAGCTGATGCCATCATCGGGTTGACGTTGGCACGTGGTCAAAGGCATGAGGGAAGGCAGGGAATGACTGCTTACTATCTCACTAAGGTACTATTACAGGAGTTTCTTCAACGTATTATGTCACGCAAATATCAATTTCAAATTTATATATATGAAATAAATTTTCAATAGGCGTATAGCTAACGGCAAAACTATCTCCAACAATGTGTCAGAAATAATGAGGATGGTCAATAAGGCGTGGAGCAATTACACCAAAAAAATATTTTGAAAAGCTGCTTCAATACTTCTTCTTTACTTCTTTAATGCAATACCTTTGGAAGCTGAATTATAGCAACATAATAGTCAAACGAATCGTCATTTAAATATCGAGTTCTATTCCACAAGTCAGTAGCCGTATGAATCGAATTTTAGTGGGTACACCCACCTCTCTATTTGGATTTTTTTCTATTTGGAACATTTGGTTCATCTCTTGGCATTTAAGTTACAAATGCTCTTCTGCACTTTGAACTACAGCTTGTACGATGATAAAACAGCTTTATTTAGAAAATTATTTGATTTAAAAGTATTTAGTGTTAATGATGAAATAATGATTATTTTGCAGGGCTGGGCTGGACTGGTTGTGATGGTGGAGAATCGTCACGCTAACAGATGGATTCATGTGAAATGTGATTGTCAAGAAAGTTACAATGTTGTCTCCACAAGAGGAGAACTTAAGACAATAGACTCCGTTCCTCCACTGCACAGGTAATTTTATGATAGTAAAATATAACTATTTTCAAACCTTGATTTCTGTACAGAATACAGAATACAAAAAATGTCATTCCATTGTTTAAAGTCATTATATTTCAGTCCTATAACTTACAGTATGTAAATTGATGTTGTAAGACCACTGCAGGCTTAAATAAAATAATGTAACACTGCAAGAACAAGTATATAATATAAGATCAACAAAGTATACTTGAGCATTTATTTTTGTAGCTGTGCAATCACTTTTATTCTTGAAATAATTCCATTTATTGTTGTAAAATTGCATGAACTCATAACACATAATTAATTTTTCAGGCAAGTGATAATAGTCCTGACGCAACTGGAAGGTAGCGGAGGTTTCTCTATCGCCCATCGACTCACCCACCGCTTGGCGACAGCCGGAACCCTTCACGACTGGGCCACTCCGCCTGGTAGCTCTACCCGAGGTCCCGGCAACTCCTCTTCATCTTCAGCTTCCACCAGCGTCACCGACCCGCCAATCCCACCGCCTGTAAATGCCGGGGCATCTTCAACGCCCAATATTGAAGAGTCTCCTGAAGACACGTACAGGCATCATCAGCCTCCTCTGGACCACCAGGTGCATGGCCTGCATGCTCCCAGGCTCATCACGTGAGAGGATGACCACGACGCGGCAGACGGAGGGTTTTAATCACTCACTTCGGGCCGTGTCCCAGTTTTCTCTTCACTATTCAATCAGCACCCACGGTTCTCGTATGAGGATGACATTAAGTATTGCACTTCACTTTGAATCACTGTGTTTGAGGACTTTATTGTGCATCATCCCCAGTAAATCGTTGTAAATGATAGGAAACTAAAAATGTACTGCTGTGATATGCAGTGGAACAATTTTATTATAATGGGGATTTCAAATATGTTCAATATAGCACAATAATTATTTCCTATAATTAATCATTAAATACCTTCGAAAGTGTATTGGATTTAGCAAATTATTTATTTGTTTTCCAGTGATAAGCTTCGATACAGTGTGATATTGTTTCATTGACATATAATTTGTTGTGAATCTCAAATAACGCCAAAGAAAGCCTATACAGTGGAGTTTGCTTAACATGAAACTGAATGGACCAAAATATTTTTACATATTGAAAGTCACATAAAAAAAAAATTGCATTAGTACTACATTGACAGTCTATACTTTGTCAAACACATCATATTAAGTACACTATTGATACTTCAAAGAACTATGATCTGTATATTCAATGAAAATGACACAAAGTTGTAGCGGAAGTAAAAAAAAATGTTTTTTAATCTGGCAACATAACGCGTCACCGAATTCAAGGACAGGCTGGCTTTTAATAACCGCCAATGTGTTTACCTAAAGACATGCAGTACTTATGAATTATTGTTTGAAAATTGCAGATCTAGTGAAAAAAGGGTAAAAATATTTGGATGACTTCTTTGTTTGAATGCAAAACCTTTCTATGGGGTTTTTGTTTCGTGTTCGAAGAAATTGTAATTCTAGTGAAAAAAAGGATTAAAACACCACAGTGAAAAATGCGGCTGCCGACATTAGATACATTTTGTTTGTTCGAGATGCAACATCTTTTCATGTTAAATGATATTTTTTTTTGTCATGTCAGCAGAAAAAAAATGTTTGAAATTACATAGATTTTGTCGGGACTGCAATATTATTTCATGTTATTCAATTTTTCAGTGTTTTCATGCTAAGCGGTTTCCATCGGATATTGAATTAACAAAAGCCCACTCTTTATTTTTCTGAATCAGCACATACGTGTTTATCGACAAAATCTATCATTAATTTAGAGGAATTTTTAAACTTGTGTTCTTACTATTAGGGTTTTACATACCTGAATAATGATTTTATAGAGGCTATCCCACCGATATTGTATAATGTTGATTTTAAATAATTAATAATAATAAGTATACGTATCGCAGTCTGTATCGGCCGATCACTAGAAAACATGTTGATATAAACTCATATTTATTTGCCATCAGTATTTGAAAATCATAGTTTAGACACTGGGTCAAGTGAATAGAAGTAAGTATTTACTTTTATTTATAATTTTTGAAAGTAAATGCTTTGTGCTTTGCATGATTATTTGTAAATATATACCACAACGTGATAAATGATAGCAAATCTTCATGAAATACACTTACTTACTTGTTAAAATAAAAAAAATATTGAGCCATTTCTGGCAAAAGATTGTAAGCGTAAAACTATATGATGCGATGTTTTGATTCGTCGATTAAAATGCCTAAATTAAGACTTCGGCTGGTGCATTCCTTAAAATCTTTTGCTAGTCCATGCGGATATATATTTTGAACTGTTTTGATAAAAAAAAAATGAAAATCGGCAAATTGTCAATTACAATCTTTTTCTGAAAATGGCACAGTATAATTGAAATGAATCAAAATATTATTTAAGTATTTATTTACAATATTAAATTAAAAGTTATTAACATCTTCATTCAACTATTTCATGGGATTAAGTTAGAATATTACACTAAATGTTTTTAATCACATATTTTAATAGAATTTTTTTTTCTATTACAATAGTTATATCATACATGGTGTAATATATCTCACGAATATTTTGCTTGCGCGTGTAGTGGTAATTTCAGTGATCTAAAGACATTCAAAAAAGCCTATTTTGGATGGGGATTCGTTTTTTTAAGAACACAGTGGCTTAAGTTGCTTACACCACTTTTAGCTGAAAATGACTTAATAATTCCATCTTGTTGCATCGTGCATGTCCCGTATTAACAACTCTATTAGGCTCTGACACCTAGACTGCAAAATATATAACTCCGCTATTTTCTATTCAGATCTGTCAAAAGTGTGTCGTTCGTAAGTAATAGTTCGTAGTTCATAAATTGATTTTTTTTTAGATCAAAATAATCACAAAAATAAATAGCAAAATAATCAGTCTCCCTTGAAATTGTCAAGTTATCGTAATTAAACTTTAAGCTATCAAACGTTCATATTCTAAATCGGTGTAGTATTTCATGAAGGTGTTGCCATATTTTTACTCACTTGGCCATTTCCGATATTATTTTTAACGGAGAATTATGAAGCTGCATAGGTGATTTTGAATTTTCTTATAATTCTCTGTATGTAATATTGTAGTCTTTACTGATTTTGTAAATGATATGATCTCATGTAATATGGTGTTTGTAAGATTTCTTTCAAGCAAGCTGCTAATCATTATTTATAATATTATGTAATAGAATCCTTGACTCAATTATTATTGTTCGAATTTTTTTCTGCAATAATAAAATAATTTTTACTGCCATTGTTGTAACTAATTGAAATTATTGTAATCTTTGTTTCGAGTTTTTAAATTTTTTTATTTTGTTAGTGTCTAGATTAATGTAAATGTATTCAAATAAAAAGGTTGACCTAATTTTTACCATCAATTAAAAGGATAACTATTTAGTTTACTTCAATTGTTTGACTACAATATCAGCATTAAATTTAATATTTAAAGCACGACATTATCATAAAAGTTGGAGGGTTACCCTATAAATTCGTCACAGTATAAACATTGATAACAATAAGAAAAAAAAAATCGGTGTTGTTTTAATTTTATTATGAAACATATTTATGTGTTTCTATGTGAGTGAAAAAGAAGAAGCACCAAAATTCGATTAAATCATGACATGATTTTTCACACAATGGCAATACTTTAATTAATAATGCATGTTAGTTTAAATGTTGAAAGGGTAACCCTTTTGTCCACCGGTGTGCTCACAGTTTCACATGTTGTTCATTGATGTTTACACATGCAATTAAATGGGCGTGTTCTATAATGCTTCTCGGAGCTATAGCATGATTGATTCTCGATGTTGATATTTTAATAGCAATTGTCATATTTGATTCAAAAATTTAGATCACAGTACGGATACACTTAGGTATATCACGATCTCAAAAAGTGTTCAATTATGTTATTAGTTTATATAATGATACATGTTGCCACAGACCATTTCAATTGCAGTAGGAGAAACGTATTTTTTTACAAAATATATGTTCATGCTAAATGGGATATATCCTCAAATGATGACAATATTCTCCGTTGCAATTTTAAATTTGTCTGTAACTCATTTCAAAATGCAATGTTCATTCAAGATTATTTTGAAAGACACAGTATTTTATTTCCATTAATATCGAAGAGTTATACTTTATAATTCTATAATAGATTTTAACTCTTCAGAATCATTACATTACATGAATATTTATTAGGTGAAATTTACTCGAACATACGCCCTGGGTGCAAATATATGTGAATTTTTATCCAGTTACCTGGCAACCCACAATAATCAACCATGTAATTTTATGCAAACATGATAATATTTATATTATGTGCCATCTAGTAATTATTACACAACTCTATTCAATTCTTTTTTTTTTGATCAAAATACTTAGGTAAATCATGTTTATAGCTTTATATTTCATATTTTAAATTAATGATTTTATTTAGTTAATTTTATGTACTGAATTTCTTGCCAAATCATTTT
>JAGVSQ010012327.1:0-11707 GCA_022683975.1 Rhyacophila evoluta
GGGACCCGTATACAAAAAAAAAAATAATAATAAGATATAATCTTCACGTTATGATGTTTAAATGACTCCGTTATGGATATTCAAGTGTACTCAATATTTATTAAAAATTTCCTAGTACATTCTTGTATATTTTCCAGCAGAACATTTATAGTTTTTATGGCCTATATCCTATATCATACAAAATCATGGAATCAAAAGCCATCTATCTTTAAAATATTGGATTAATTTACCAAAATTCGTTTGTAGAATATCAGTACATATATTAGATAAATAAAACTTAATTTGATTTTTCAAAAAAAAAAAAAGATTTCACAGTGAAGCATTTGACTTTGAATAGAGGACATGGTACCCTATGGGTTAAGAGGTTGGCCAAATATAAATTCTAGAGTTTTTACTTCATTAAGCATTTTTTTATTTTTATTTCCTATAAAATGCTTACATAAAAATAAAAGTACAAAACAATGTAATAATAAACAGGAATTCAAAAAATAGACATAAAAAACAATAGAAATCATATGCACATATATTATATGTTTACATGTACTAAAAAACATAAAATACAACATTTAAAAACTGTTTTAATCTAATGACGAACATCAAAATGATGAATCAATAAGTTGTTATATGCTGCCATCATCACTTTGATGACAATGTTGTGCCAAACGTTCCTCATATTTTCGTGAGGCTAAATGTAGCAGTGCCGCCTAAAGGAAACTGAAACTAAACAGAGGGTCGCTAACAGTAAATCATTTTTGGTCGTATAACGAAACATTATAGGCCGTAAATCGAAGAAGTGCCATAAATAAAAAAGGCTACTATATCGAAGTACCGTATGAAGAGCGGCCCGGCCGTGCAGGACGGCCAACAATATTGTATAATATAACATATTGTAACCTAACATTACAAAAAATCATCGGTGTGACTTCTCCTAACAATAGCACCTTCCGTTTCATACTTATCTTGATATTAAATATTATAACTGTGAGCATGTTAAGTTGTAAAGCTTGCAAAATAATAAATATTCATTGTTTTTGACACATTGAGTTATATACCTCCGGACCAAGCTAAGTGAAATCTACAAGATGTCAAAACAAGTGGAATTCCATTGTTTGACTTTATAAATTTAGAAAATATGCCATGTGCGAGAGATGAGACGACGTGAAGAAGAAATAATAATTTAAAATATCGCTAAAAAAATGTGAGAAGAAAAAAAGGAGTTTACTTGCGTTCGTAAATTAAAACAGCCACATTCAGATTGATAACAGTGTACTATTAGGACGTGGCATAAAAGAACAGCAAAGGACATAATTCTTAAGCTTTTTTTAAATAGCTTTATTCGATAATTACAATGTACATTGCTTAATTCACGTTTTATCAAAAGGATTTAAGCCGTAACTCAACTTCCATCAAATCAATTGGTTTTTATGAAATAACTTATTGGATTAATCTGACTGGGTAAATGAAACACCAGTTTTAGACTCCATGTACTATGAGGTTGTGTCTATTTAATATTTTGACTTTGGCCTAACATCATTAAATACTTTTTTTCTCCCGTCTGTAAAATTTGTTCTGTATAGTTTAGTTTTCTTGACTTCTACGGTTGACGTTTTATAATACATGGAAAAGGGTATTTTTCAAAACAAAACAAGATAAAATTTTAGCTGCAAAATTAAATTTTTTTAACTACTTTCATGTTCCGTCAATTTCGTTTATCTCTTGATATTGGACTTGTATTTAGCGGTATGGTTATAATCGATATCTTTGTATAGCTCCAGCCCCTAGCTCTTAGCTAATGGCGTAAAAATAGAAAACACCTCTTAACACTCAGTCAAGTGCCAACAAAAGACAGGAACATACTCTAGAAATGGAAACTCACAATATAGTGGCCTGGTCTAGTGCTGTTCAAATATTTACACACGAGAACCTTTTGAATATTTTTTATTTATTTATTTCACCACACATCGTACTTATTGATGATAAAGCATCCGGTATATTAGGGTACGTGAGTAGGTTTGTTTTCTTCAAGGTTCAATTTTGTATTACGTTCGTTCCGTTAGTGGAGCATATGGATCTTCAAAATCTACAATATCAGCTTCATAAAAATAACATATCGACCACCGCAATGTTAAGCTTATCTGTATAGATTATTTTTTATGAAAATTGCCTATCAATCAATTGCTAAACTCATTTGGTAACCAGTGGTAGATATTTCAAGTTCTAAAATCTTCATGCAGTTATGCGATTCAAACAATGAACCTTACTGTACTTTCGAAAGCATTTCATGTTTTTTACAATATGGTATACACCATTTATAGCGGATTTGAATATGTGGTGGGTGATGGAAATGGAAGTTAAAAGATCTGTATTTGACGGCAGGCGGCTTCCATTTTATTAAGGCTCGAACAAGATTTAGTCAGAATAGGAATTGTAAACAGTCACAACAACTGAGGACTTGAGAGATTACTCTTAGAAATATTTTGATAGAACATTAAATTAAACTTCAGCTGCATTATGTATTAGTATACGCCTACAAAATGGATTTGGAGATATGAGAAGTGATGACCGGAGAGTTTAAATTCTAAAATTTTATACAAATTATTTATTGTATACTTTTATGATAGTTTATACTCATTGTTTATATCTGATAAGTTAAACGAGTAGCTAACAAAAATCTACTGAATACAAATGCAATCGAAGTCACTATCGAAAATGCGACGAAGTAATAGATTATAAATTGAATAAAAAAATATGTTTCTGGTGTAAAATTGTATTAGATCGTTTTTCTTCCAGGTATATTGAAAATATACTGACGGATAACTGGATTAATCAATCAATCGGTAACGCTCTAAGTCTCTAAATCGCTCGTAACAACTTCTAATCATATGGTCTGATAAACATTTAAATTGTGTTCACCCAAGTGTATTTAAATCCAAGCCATAAACCCAACCAAAAACTAGTTCTTCTATAACATATATAATAGTATCTTAGATACAAATCCACAAAAGAGGGTTTATATTTTTAAGTTTCTTTACGGCTTATATTTCACGAGTTCTCCGTAATAATTTTTACGCACTGTTATATTTCAACTAGAATTATATTTTAATTTAGATTAAATATTGTATTATATGTACAGTGTACAAGCCCTCTTCAAATATTGAACAATACTTATAGTATTTCACAATGTGGAGACTCATTTTAAGAGATTCTTTTGCATTTGATTTGTTATCATACAATCGCTCCACACGACGAAGATCTATTGTATTTATATTCTATACAGCATCATGATTTACACCAGTGATCTCCTACAACTAAAGCGGACGCGTTTATCATCTCGACCATCGATACAAACCAAAATACAGAGGAATCTTGTTATAACCTTCCGTCCATATATAATTGACACAAGTAATTTCTTATAACATTTTGCGTCTAAACATCAGTAATATCATTGATGTCTTTCGTAAAAGCAGTAGTATATCATGTCGTATTTTATTGTGTACGTTATTAATTAACACTCATTAAGTTTGTATGTCAAATTTGTCAAGAACGATGCTCTACATTCAGAGCGGACGTTATTAAAAAATGCGGTTACTTTAAAGACTTTTTTGACAACTATAGAATAAAAGTTGTACAGATAGTTTCATCTGACGGTGCGAGGCCTTATTTAATGTGCCACAATCCATCCACCTCGTCGTTACATCTAGCCTTAATCAGATGTATCCCAGAGCTCTGTTATTGATAAGAGCTCTACTTATTATGTCTGCAAAAGTAGTTACTGTGAGATCAAAAGTAAAATTAAATCTAACTGATGACATCGATTATGTTTAAATCGCAATTGAAATATGATATAAAATTGTACCAAAACTTGTCACAAATAACAACATTTCTTAAATATTTGTTTATACTAAAATGAGCAAAAATATTAATATTTTTGACTGATGGTGCTTGATGGAAATTGAATTCAAACAAAAATATATTAAATAATTTACAAATGAACTTTAAATGGACTTTGAATAAATGAGGATTTATAAATAGGGAAAAAACCGAGTAAAATTTAAGGGCGACTATCTGTTTTTAGATATCCTGAGGGGTACAATTTACAATAATTATTATTGTCATGTTCGCTTCGAAAGTGGAGCATATTGATCTACACAATGTGAAACTATCTGCTCCGAACGTAGAGTATATGGATCTTTGCAATGTGAAAATATGCATTGGAAGATTATTTCTCAGAAGAATTAGTTGTCAGAAAATTGCTCAATCCAATTATCCAGTATTGTATTTTCGGATTTTTAGAAATCCAATCGATGTGGGAGCTAAACTTGCGTTCTCTAAATGCAAGGCGCGCACGTTAATTTTAGGCTACCGAGGAGACAAATTATTATCTAGCTATTTTTAGCTTTGGTTGAAAAAAATACTATTCCGACGTAAATATAAAAAATCAATGACCGTTGCCAGATGTTTAGAAAAAAATTAAATTATAAGACGTTGAATATGCATGCATGGGTGAAATAAAATTTTATATGAATTTCGGTACGTGAAGGAACCTTATTTTAACGTTGCGCAACACACTTGGAGAAGTGTCGCATTACCGGAATCATCTTCATCGTGGAATACAGAATACAAAAGAATCCTGAACAAAAGCCGCTTCTTCTTTGTAGTGAGTACTACGTTGTCTTACTTTGGAAAAGTTTAACAAGATCTGATTAATATTAAACGAAAGAAATTTGCCGTAAAACCACTGAAAAAATACATGAAAGTCTTTAAACAAAAGCAATTTGAGGATGAATTTATTTAAACTTAATACGTTTATAAGACTTGACAATATCTTGAACTAGTATCACTCTAGCGCATGAAGTTTCAAGCTTTGAAAAGAACTACCAAAGAAGATTATCTACATCTCTTATGATATACCATACGACACACATTTTACAGAAGATACAAAAAACTATTTCTAGTCGCTATTATGCTCACTGTGTCTCCCTGGTGGCGTAGTTAGTAGCGTGCGTGCCTAGCAATCCGGGGAATGCCTGTTTGATTTCCCATTTGTCGGATTTAAAAAAAAAAAAATTGCAGGACTGGACGCCCATTGGGTCGAGCAATTGTATGACAAAAAATTCTCCTGAAAAATAATCTGCCAAGACGTCTTTACACTGCGGAGATCCGTATACTTTACTTTCGGAATGCATATCTTTACACTGTGTAGATCCATATGCTCCACTTTGGGAGCGAACAAGATAAAAAAAATATTCACTTACGGCTAAAAAAACGTCTCTAAAGATATTGATATGGCATAATAAGTTAGAATAGGAATTACGTACGCTCTAATGCACTCCAACCAAGGTCTTGGAAAACTGCTCGTGGGACACTTCTGGTACTTTGAATAATGCCCTTCATGACGCCACGGTATACGCCCACATAACATAAGATACGTGGCGGTTGTTTCAGGTAAAAGCAAGATACTATTATTGCATCATTTTCTATATTTTTTATGTTACTATTAAATTAAATAATATTTTTGAATGTTGACATTTCAAAAAAATTAAATAAAAAATATGGGATTCGATTTAATGATATTGATCATAGAGTTTTTTTCATATCTTGCATTTTTTGCAGTGTTGTATACGAAGTGTTGTCGTGAGCTATATATTATCTTTTTGTGGGCGATATATTATCAATCAGTTTCTGGGCTGAGACGCACATCAACAAGCAAAAAACATTAAAATTTAGACATAAGCCTTGCTCGAAGAGCTACGTTAAAAAACCTTCAAAATATACTTATCTTAGTCTCGTTTCAATATCATTCAATATTAACAAAACTTATAATAAGAAACATGCATACTTTATTACTCATTGTTGAATGGCTTGGGGTAGCAGCTGTTGGGATACTTCCGACACTTAACGCCATGGTATACGCAGACATATTGTATATTATAAGACGACTTAGTTCGTATTAAGCGAAAAGTAAACTCTTTTAGTTTTATGGTAAATACAATTGTACTAATTACTGTGCGATTATTTTGTATACACTGAATTTCCATAGATAAATTTAGTTTACTAAAATGTTTCAGACGTAATATATTGCATTGTTTGATACAAGGAGAATCATTGATATTTCTTGGTTTGATGCAATATTTTGTTAAATGTTCCACATTTAGTAATTATTTCAGTATAATGGTTTCCCACCTAAGATAACGTACAATGGCGTTTTCATAGCAATTAAATTTGCTCGATGTATTCCATAACCTAAAAGTTTGTGATTTACGTATACATATATAGAAACATCGTTATTTGATGGTTTAAATATTGTGAATTTCCAAAATAAAGATGAACACTGCAATGTTATATTATTTACGAGAAGTATTGTTACAATTTTCACATAACATTAAAAGGCCTTCAAGGCGCTGTAACAAATTAAATGCCAATGCATTATTTCGTTGCAATCATAAACACAAAGCGATATATAATATTTGCAACGAATGAAAATGCATCATTAAATAATCGATTACGTCATGTCTTATCTCATTTTTAAATAGGGCGTGCAATTAAAAAGGTATTTTATTTCATTCTTATTTTTTACAATGGCAACATTAATAACATAAAATGGCAACATCGTGACTTCGAAAATGTGAGTGTTTCGATATTTATAGGTTATCAACACTGTGAAGTAACGTATACATTTATATACATAATCTCTTTCGAGTGATTAATTTCAGTGTCGATGACATCGTTCATTTTATCTTATTTTTATAAGCTTTTATTTAGTTCTGCTTTCAAGGTTCCACACCTCTTATTATTGACAGATAGTGTCATAATAAGAGTACTAATGACAACCTCGAGATTGGATTTTAATGTTTGGGTGACAAATCACGTGTCATTCATTATATTATTATATCACTAAATTCATATGTGTAGTTGAAAACAACTTACAAATTGTTTTTATATATTATATATGGTAATTACTTTTAAATTACATATTTTTGAATTTGTGTTTTCTGTGGTGACTATACTCAAGATATTTTAATCATCTTATTTGACGTTATGCACATGACAGAACGCTGTGTCATCGCTCCTACAATCACTACTTAATATAAAACCAGGAGGCTTTCAATGATGTTGTAGTCACCGATAAGAAAAATGGATATATAAAATCGAGGGTGGAATGAAACATACGTAGCAGTTATGATAAGTTTCAGCACCACTACGTAACTCGTAATGTAATATGATGCTGCTCCAAGTTCCTCGCCAAGTCAAATCACCTCATACCCGACAGTTGACGGCTCGCACTTAGGCATTGTGGAACTGCAGCACCCCCTATCTTTACTTGATATTATCGATAACATTTAATATAATGAGTCATTTTCATTTAATTATTTCTTACAACGTACGTACAATACATAATCCTTAAGCTTAATGTCAGTGGCCATCACCCAGTTTATGACAAAGATACAAAAGTCTAAGGATGGAACTGTGCACTTCATAGTTTCATCGGCGCAGTGTTTCACTGATGTGCGCATGCATACATAGGAAGCTGCACGCAAGGCTGCGAGGGAGATAGAACACTGTCATTCTCGCAGTGCCGACTTTATTTACTCCGCGTGTGTTTAAAAAACATGTACCGTACATATTCTTAAAAGTGATAATGTTTAGAATTAGATCATTATCCTGTTTCTAGCAATTCTATCTGATTCTTTTAAGATTTTATCTTTTCTAAATAAATATACATTTATTTCCTATTACACAATTTTAAAACAAAGGCTAAAAAATTTCTGGGGCAGCATCTTCACTAATTTTAGCTACGAGTCGCCACTGGACGTGATTGTCTTCTTTAAAAGTCAAATACGAGTATATATACGGTTTGAGCATTCGTCGGGTCCCATGATTCTATATTATAAACTAGAACAGGAAACACACATCAGTAAAACGATAATTCGCTTCACTGTACAAATAAAAAGCATCCCAATATGAGTGGAGATTTTAATTTTTCTACCATTTTCTCTCCGCAAAATTCTCAACATTATTTAAGTGATTTTTTATAAACTGCAAATAAGAATGCCTACTCTAGTTTTGCGAAGGTTTTGCATGGTTGCGAAAAAATGGACCAAAATACCAACTCATTTTGGGGCACCCTATATATAGTACGACTGTGTATTACAAACAATCCATATTTAGTTATTGTCGCTTTTGAAGAAGCCTGAATTAAATAGCAGTGTTGATACAATGATAAACTATTTGACGTGTCCTCGTGCCTCTAAATGTATCGTTTACATATGCTTCTAGTTACTGACAATAGTTGAAAATCTTGTAATTGGCGAAGCCATTCTTAATTTAAAAAAATGAATTTTCATTTTAAAAAAACATAAATTAAATAAATTAAATAAATTCTCTTTTCTTGACACCATGCCTAGGTCATATTACGCACGCCACATAACTCGCTGAACTTCCGTAACTGAAGAAATATTTCGTTGTGGAATTGACAGCCATTCGTATAAACTTGAATAACCTAGAAAAAACTGGTTTATCCACAGTTTTACTAATATAAATATGTAGATTATACGTAACTTATTCAATCGTTAACTACGCTTACAGTATTTTTCATTGCCTAAATACATCAGGTGAAATTTTATTGTTTCATCTCAAATAAAAAAAACTAGTTTTTCCAAGGCGAAAATAGCCATATTTTCTTAAATATTAATTCGTACATTGGAACAATATTTTGATTAAAATAAAAATTTCGTTCATATGATTTTTCTTGTGGATATTACAATATTTTTAGCACGCATTTATGTTTTAGCTTCGCATTTTTCCAGTTAACTTAGTTAATTAATCAACTAGTTGGTTAATTAACCTTTTAAATGGTATGGACCAAGTCAGATGGCCCGATGGGTTCAACAGCTGGTTGGACCGATTTAAGTAACTCTTCCCGTTCCGTACATATTCTTGGATATTCCCAGAGCATGTGATTAGCTTCCTATTCTGGAAAAACACAAGGACAGAGGTTGCTTAACAAGACTACACTGACCAAAGCACCGTGGCCAGTGATAAATTGGCTACAGAAGTGGTCCTGACCTTACTACTGTTTTTACTTATTAAATGTTGAAAATATGATAATTTTTTTTACAGATTTCAAGATTAATTCATATAAATCATACACAAGCATCGCAAGTGTTACGATTTATCTAATGTATATTACAAGCTATGATCATATCGATTATCCATCGGGGACATATCACTTATCTAAATTCACATTAAATATTTTTCACTTTCATGCAACTACGCTTCTCGAACCGGCAATTTCTGTTTCCACAACATCACCAGTGCGATAAGCGACATGTATAATAAATTTATTCGTTGGGTGTCGCATTTAATACGCCCGTATAGTTAGTCCTCAACGCCTTCATTCATACAAAACAACAGCGGATATTTCTGAATACAGATAGCATTTATGATGTGCTCCATCATGATTGTCACCACGCGTCGCGGCATTCGAATTAAAATTCCTCTCCCAACGCTGCTTCATAAATAATTATAATGAATTTTAAATACCAACATGATTAGTTTGTTCTACATCCTCCGCAGTTTTTATACCAGCCGCTGAGTAATGGACTGTATTTGAAATGATTTTGTTCTACTATGTATGCGACATTTCTGAGGAATTCATTTCAGTCTGCGGTGATGCAGTTTAAGATTAACCTTGGCCCACTCTCTCACTTTCATCCAGACATTTCTATCATCTGTATGCCTTTCAGTTTTCCTAAATATACCATACGCTTTTATGTATGCAAAAGCGATGAAGCCCCTACTCCAAGTCATGTAACATATTACAGATGGTCCCCGATTTACTCGTTCTCGACTTACGCAATTAAAAAAAACTCATGGAGAGACGCAGATGAAATAAAATTCAAACTGAATTAAGTAAGCTTAAAAAACAAGAAACTATAACTCTGTGAAGTAGCTTATATAATAGTATCACTCGTGAGAATTATTAATTATATTATTATCATTATAAATATATATATATACATATACCGTATTTATTTCCAATCTGGAGCATATAGATATACACAGTGTGAAGATATCCACTCCGAAAGTGGAGAATATGGATCACGGCAGTTTGAAGACGTCTTGACAGATTATTTGTCACGAGAATCATTTGTTAGACAATTGCTCAACCCAATAGGCATCGAGTCCATTTTTAGATTTTTCAAATCCGACAGATAGGAAATCGAGATTGCTAGGCGCACTCGCTACCAACTACGCTAAATGGGGAGACAAATCATTAACAATTTACAAAACATTATCATCATATATATTTATTATATAATATTATTACAAGCGACATCGTTTTTCGTCCATCTTTATAGCAAAAAGTTTGCTCGATTTACGTGATTTTCGATCCACGTTAAAACCCTTGGGACTAAATCACGTAACTTGAGGACTAGGCATACATCTGTTCTTTCCTTGATTAAAGTAACGCATGGAGATAGACAAATTATTAATTCGACAGCATTAAATTCTTAACAGATCACGGTTGTTTTGTCTCCAAGCTCCATCGGCTTGGTCTTGTATAATCTCTTTCTTGCTTATGTGACGAATTGCAGGCTATCTACGAATGATATTTTTTGGGAGTATTCCTATTGTTGAAATGAAATTACTTCTCAAAGTCATTCTTCTAACTTGGTTGCTACGTGTGACAATTGTATTGCTTTTAAAAAAAACGAATGTTATGTCGAAAGAGAATGTATCTTCTCATAAAATTGTCTATATTGGCAGGATTAAAATTTTGCAGGCTTGTGTACACGCCAGCATGGAATATCGCTCTTGACCTATTTATGCAATTATTTACGCTGACAAAAATTGAATACTATGAAACAACGTATCGTAAAAATAACATTAGCACTTAACTAGTAATATAAAATAATGATTACAGAAAAAAATAAGCCTAGGGTTTATTTAGTAAACTGAATATTTAAATATAAAATGTTGATGCATTATAAAATACAGAGTTAGTAGACTTTATGTTTTAAATTACGACTTTGCTAATTACGGATATATGTAGTCAAGGCCTATTTATTTAGGTAATTTTCTCGCTGAGTTTACTGTTTTTTTTCACCGTGTCCGCTCCGAAAGTGGATCATATGGATTTGCACAGTGTGAATATGTCCGCTCCGAAGGTGGAGTATATCGTCGTCAATATTGCAAATACACGTAACTCAATTTTATGGCTTAAGTGACTTTGTAAAGTATAGATTATTTTTTTTGCAAATTCCTCGTATCATTTGTATATTTCTGTATAAACACATGTTTATAAAACGTGGAAAATAAATATATGTCTTTGGGAAAATGTGTCAATGATACAAAATATTACAAAAGTACGGCTGTACCTCAGAAAGTGACTTAAAACAGCAAATGAAAATATTTTTCGCTGCAATATTGGCGACGACATGAATCTCTCTAATGTGCACACGTGTCTTGATACATACATTTTCACGAGAATCGATAGTCAGAAAATTGATGAACTCGTTGGGCATCCAGTCCTGCGTTTTTATTTTTTGTTAAATCCAACATATGTGAAAATATAACCCACATTCCCCGGATGCGAGGGGCTCTCGCTAACTTCTCGGCTATCGGGTATACAATTAATATAAAATCATATATTTTTTTTTTTTTAAACCATGTTCGCTCCCAAACTGGAGCATATGGATCTACA